>PVJH01030658.1:0-24579 GCA_004026705.1 Nesogale talazaci
AGCTCCTCATTTCTCCTGTCCCTACCTCTCCTCCCTTACAAGCCCTTTATAATTTATAAATTATTATTTTGTCATGTCTTACACTGTCTGACGTCTCCACCCACTTTTCAGTTGTCTCAGATTAAACTTTTAAGTAACCTACTACTATTTGCATAAACAATAGGGGTTGATGATAGGGAAAAACTTTCAGTAATATTCATTCACAAATGTAGAACCATTCCTACCAGATTAATAGATGCCATAATTGAGTAAGGAAGGAATTAAAATGGTAAGTAGATAGTCTCAGGCCTTCTACTCAAGTCTTCCCCAATGCATGAACACCTTGTTCTAATAACCCGGCATTTGGTGATGTTCACCCTCCTGACCGATCACTGAAGACAAAATGGGTGCTTAAGCAAATGTGGTAAAGAAGCTGATGGGGTCCGCCTATATAGTGTCTGGAGTCTTAAAGTCTTGAAGATAATCAAGCGGTCATCTAATTGAGAAGCAACAAAGCCCACACCACAGTCTTTTGACCACTCATTCTATACACTTTTATAGCAGTCAACTGCTGCTTTTGACACTAGGAAGTTTCTTTTGGCCCATTTTCAAGTTATTTCAGTTGAAAAAAAAGTGAAGGGGAAATACACATGGATTAAGCCTTTGGTGAACCCCCCCCAACCACAGACCAAGAATGTAAATAACCTTGCTGTCAGGCAGAGTGCATTGGAAAGTGGATTATTGCAGATGCAGTTAGGTTAAAATGTAATGCCTTATTATTTGAGCTTACTTTTGATCAATGTAAGTTTGTTTTACTTTTGAATATTTTCTATGCCCTTTTCAGTGGAGTTTTTTCTCAGGTCTATTTCATGATTGTTGTTGCTCTTTTCTTTTTTGGTACATTTTTGTGTCTATGAAATCCAGGAGAGTTAAATTTATAAAGGCAGTAATTGGATTTATGTTTCCTTGGGGTATGGCAGGAGGTTGGGGAGGGATGGGGAGCTAATAACAATGAGTATAAGAAAGCAGGAAATGGGCTGAGCCCCGGTGGCGTAGTGGTTGAGTGCGAGACTGCGGCCCATTGGCTTGGCGGTTCAAATCCAGCAGCAGCTCTCTGGGAGCAAGACTGGGTAGCTCCCACGACCACCAGAGGGCAGTGATGCCCCCCCAAAAGAAAGCAGAAAAGGTTCAATTGCAAGTCTTCTTATGTGATTGAACAATTGAATTGTGTGATATAAGCAAATAAAACTGTTAAGAATACAGCTGTTTATATTTAAGATATCGATGATTTTTTGCTTTGAGTACATTATTAGTACCCTTTTCATATCTCCCACTTTGCTTTGGGCAGGAGCTTGGACCAGGCTTACTGGGTCATCAGCTTCAGCATTTCTCACAAGGTGGTAATCCACCTGTACGTTCTGAAGGCTTGACTTGGAAGACTCATTCAGCTTCTAAGTTCATGTCATTGTTGGGGCGCATTCAGTTCCTGAAGGTTGTTTGAATGCGGGCCTTAGTTTGTAGAGCCAGAGACCATCTTAAGTTCCTTGCCACATGGGCCTCTCCAACTTGATAGTTGGCGTCATCCAAACATTCCACTTGAGAAGGTAATGGAGGTCTGTTAGCAAGGGTGACTTTTGACTTTGCTCTGCCGACCACCTTGGGGTTAACGGTCAAATGCCTACCTAATACCTCCAGGAGAACTCTTTTTGCACTTGTGTCTAGGGGACCAACATTCCAGTTTTTAAAGAAATAGTTTTTTATTGTGATTTGGATGAAAGTTTATAGGACAAATTTTTTTTTTCTTTTAAAAGTCACTTTATTGGGATCTCGTACAACTCATCACAATCAATACATCCACCTATTGTGCCAAGCACATTTCTATATTTGCTGTCATCAGTGGTTCTCAACCTTCCAAATGCCATGACCCTTTAATTCAGTTCCTCATGCTGTGGTGACCTCCAAACATAACATTATTTTCATTGCTACTTTATAAGTGCGATTTTACTATTGCTATGAATCATAATGTAAATATCTGATATGCAGGATGCATGTTTATTGTTACAAATTGAACATGATGAAAGCACAGTGATTAATCACAATACAATATGTAATTATATATTGTGAAATATTTATGTGTTTTTGGATGGTCATAGGTGACCCCTGTGAGCGAGACCCACAGGCTGAGAGCCGCTGGTTGCCATCATTATTCTCAAAGCATTTCTTTCTCCTCGAGCCCTTGGTATCAGCTCCTCAACACATTAGTTTTGCATTCAACAATTCATATGTATTTTGTTTTGTAACACTGATTACAGTCTTCACAATGGAACAGAACTCTTCCAACTTTCTCTTACCATTTGGCCTTCTGTCCTGACCCCTCTTGTCTTCTGAGTTTTATCTCTGAGCGCATGCTGCCTTTTTTTTCTCCCAGAGAGTTGTTTATCCAATGGAGTGCATACTTCTCTGGCATTACTGTTCATTTTGTTCTATTTTTAGGTGCCATCAAGCCAAATCTTTGTCATAGCACCCTCTGAAAAATAAGAAAATTGCCCTGTTCTGCATCATCCTAAGAAATTGTTATGTTGGAGCCCCTTGTTGCAGTCATCAATCCAGCTTATCGAGGGGCTGCCTCTTTTTTGCTGCCCTTCTGCTTTACCAGGGACTGGCCTCTCGACAATATGTCCTAAGTTTTTGAGATAAAGTCTTGCCATTCTGGCTTCTAAGGACCATTCTGGCTATACTTCATGCAAATGAGATTTGGTTGTTCTTCTGACAGTCCATGGTACTTACAATAATCTTCACCAACACCATAATTCAAATGTACGGTTCTGACATAAGTCTTCCTTATTAAAAATCCAATTTCATATGCATCAGAGGCAATTGAACACTTTAAGGAGGTCTTGCGCAGCAGAGTGGCCCGATGCAATACATTGTTTGGCTTCTTGACTGCTGCTTTCACAAGAGTTACTTGTTAATCTAAGCAATATAATTTCTGAGGACTTCAATCATTCCTCCATTTATCATGGTGCTACCTATTGGTACAGTTGTGAATTTTTTGGTTTTCTTAATAGTTTGTGTTCTTCCCCACTGAAGGCTGTGGTCCTAGATCTCCTTCAGCCAGTGCTCAAGTCCTCTTCACTCTCAGCAATCAATGTTGTTGTGTCATCTGCATAGTACAGGTTGTTCATAAGCCTTCCTTGAATTCTCAAATCCTAACAAGTTTCCATTTACTAAATGTTATTCATGTAGTCCAGCTCCTCAGATCATTTACCCAGCATACAGAGTGAATATTTTTGGTGATGGGGTATGACTCTGTCCTGATTTCATACTATTCAGCAAGAGCATCATGGATAAGGTACAGGAATGCTGGACTTGTACTGGAAAGGAAGCAGCAGCTAGATGATAAACAGAAAGACATATTTGAATGGGATTCGGAAATCCATGGGAAACCATAGGGATAACAGACATATGGGCTAATATCAGACTTATGGATTTGATATGGACAGGGCTGGGTTATTTTCTAAATATATAATTGCTCTTTTATCGAAAGCTCTTTCTTATACACATATGAGTATCTATGAATTTGTTTCTCTAGTCAACCCAGGCTAACACAATCCTGATACCTGCTAGCAATGAAGAAATAATAAATGAAGGAATAATACCTATATTATTCATAAGCCTATTCAGTGACTAATTCCTCAGGAGTGGATGTCTCCATTCGTTTTTCATCTTCTGTTTTTAGTCTAGAAGCTCTGCTGAAACCTGTTCACTTTGGATGACTCTGCAAATATTTTGAATACCAGTGAAATAGCTTTAGTCACCACAGCAACACAGAGGTCACCACAGTAGGACAGACTGACAGATAAATGAAGAGATTGAAGTTTCCGCTCTCAATGCTCATGGAAGCAGCAATAAAGATTGCATTGCATTGGTTTAATCTGCTGCCCAAGGAATGTTGACCAACAGTGATGTCATTTGGTGCAGTACGGTGGACCTGACCCACACACTGGTGTTTTCAGTTGCCTGATGTACAGGTGAAAGCTAGACACGGAATAAGAAAAGCCAAAGAAAAATTGACGCATTTGAATTGTGGCGCTGGACAATTATATTGAAAGTACTCTTGCCACTCAAAGAGTGAACAAATCCGTCTTGGAAAAGTACAGCAGAATGCTTCTTAGAGGCTGGGAGGTACGATATTGTCCCCTGAACTTTGGACATGTTCCCAGGAGATTCCAGTTCCCGGAAAAGGAAAGTCTGGCTGATAAACGAGAGTGGCAACAAAAGTGAGAATGGTCCTGGGAAGATGAATTGCCATGGTGGAGCGGTGATGAGACCGGACATGGAAACAGTTGTGTGAGGACCCAGGACTGGGGATGGTTTGTTCTGCTGTCCATCCGACCGGAAACAACCCAATTGCAACGTCCATAACGTCCACACAGTAGAATGGCTCACAAAAATAAACTCCAAGTTAAATAAGATTCAAACGCAAATAACTTATGGGAGAGTCTTGCATAAATATGCTTTTTACATAAACCACAGTGTTTGTTGATTGGGTATTTTTCAACATAAAATGAATTCACAGCAACCTCTGATGGGGTGGAGGGTGGTAAGACCACAGCACAGCAAGTCCCTAGCTAGGAAGGTGGGGCATGTAATGGGCTAGAACTGAAAGACCTTATTTCTTATTTATCTGTGACTATGTGGCGATGTACATGGAAGTTGGCCTTCCCAATTAGATAAGACTTAAGTCTATCTTTAGACTTCAGGGGAGACTTATCTTGAGGGGATGGAATTTTTGTTGTTTTCCTGTCAATGAGGAAGATTCAAAATACAAAGGGTTTGGTTTTCTTTAATTCACCCTCTAGATGGCAGCCTTGTGCCATTTTTCAAGCACTCTAAATTTAGAGAGGGGGAAATGTACCCAGGAGTTGGAAAAGGATGCCAGCTCATTCATTTCTATCGCGCTTGGTTTTGACATTCAATTTTTTGGACTTCTTCCATTAATTATGACACACAAAGTTTTTGTTCACTGAGAGGCGGAGAGCCAAAACTTTAATTAAACCCGTGGGGGCCCTGCCTTGTGGCAGTGAAGGGTAGCTACCACACACCAGGCACTTTACATAAATTGTTTCATTTAATTTTCTCAACATTCCCGTGGGGGGTCGGGGTACCCTCCCTTGTTTCCTATAGGAGGATGAGAAATGAGAGCAAGACCACCTAGCTGTATAGTGGGGCTGGTCTAAAACCCAGCCCGGCTTGACTTGCCTGCAAAACACACTCGGTCAGAGTGAGTAGATTTCTTGAGATCCCAGCGAAGTACAGCTAAGCTAGGTCCAACCACAAGATGATCGGAAAGACACATGAGCTTTTAAAATAAGGTTTCCCCCACATTCCAATGTAGTCAGTTTCACTGATTTTGCTTTCAGAAGTGCCATTTTATTTAGTATTTTCTGGCTTTATTATAGAAAATAAATCAGTTTAATTAGGATTTAGAAATAAAATTCTAATTCCATTTGGACATAGTATGCTGGCTTTATTTATTCCCAAACTCAGAGACATTTCAAATTTTTTATTTTTATTATAATTTTAAACATAAATCATTTTACTGTGAGCTCTCACAGTCCTTATTAAAATCCATACATCAGTTGTGTTCAGCATCTTGGTACACGTGTTGCCATCATTTCCAAAACATTTTCTTTCTACTTGTGCCCTTGGTATCCCTTCATTTCCTCCCTCCCTCATGAACTCTTGATAATTTATATATATATATATATATATATATATATATATATATATATTTTCATGTCTTACACCAGCCTTTGTCTCCCTTCATCACTTTTCTGTTGTCCATCCCCCTGGGAGGAGATTATATATATGTAGATCATTGTGATCAGTTCCCACTTTCTCTCCCCACTTTCCCCTTATCCTCCTGTTATCACTATTCTCACTATTAGTCCTGAGGGGTTTATGTATACTATATTCCCTGTATTCCAACTCTTATATATACTCATGTACATGCTCTGGTCTACCCAGATTTGTAAGGTGGAATTGGGGTCATGATTGTTAGAGGGGGAGGAAGCATTAAAGAACTAGAGGAAAATTGTATGTTTCATTGGTGCTATACTGCACCCTGACTGGTTCCTGGTGACCCTTCTGTAAGGATTTTATGTCCAATTGTCTACAGATGGGCGTTGGGTCTCCACACCATCCTCCTCTCATTCATATTGACATGATTTTTGATCTTTGATGCCTGATACCTGATCCCTTCAGCACCTCATGATCACACAGCCTGGTGTGCTTTTTCCAAGTGGGCCTTGTTGCTTCTTGACTATCTTCAAGCCTTTAAAACCCCAGATGTCATATCTTTTGATAGCTGGGCACCATCAGCTTTCTTCATAACATTTACTTATGCATGTTGTCTTCAGTGATCCTGTTGGGAAGGTGAACATCACTGAATGCCAGGTTCTCAGAACAAAACATTCTTTGAGAGAGTACTTTGAGAGAGGCCTAATGTCTGTCTGCTACCTTTAATACTTAACATATGTTTATAGATCTATTCCCTAATAAAAATATATTTGCATATTTACATGCCTGAATTTAGACATCTATAAAAGTCTTGCCTCCTAGTTTTTTCCTCCATTTCCTCTTACTTTATTTTTCTTCTACTGTCGCATTCTACCTTCATCTTTCATTTAGGTTTCAGTAATTTCTCTTGGCTAGGCTACATTGCCCTTGAGGAAGCCCCCCCGGGCATCCTATACCCTCCTTGCCATCGATTTTAGATCACTTGTTGCTCCCTTGTCCTTGGGTTTGTTGACACCGCCCATCCTTTTCTCCACTTCCCTCTCTCCTGTGCCCCAAGAACAGTCCATCCTGTTGTTTTCTCCTTCAGATTGTTTGTCCTGTCTATCTTATCTAGATAGACTTGCAGAGACAATGATAAACACAAAACCAAGAGAAAGCAAAACAAAACAACAAAAGAAAACAAAAACCAACACAATAGCAACAACAGAAAAAAACCAATAACCAAAACAAAAGCCTTTAAATAGTTCTGGGTCTATGGTGAATTTTTAAGTGTTCTTCAGTCAAGTCTGATGGGGTGCCATGCCCTGGGCCCCAAGTCTATTTTTTTGGTATTCTCCAAGGATGTCATTGCTTTTATGCCCTTGTTGCTTTGTTGCATATCCTTAGTTTTTCACCCTGATATGGTGGGGTTGTATTGGGCACAATTCTTACACCATGTCTCCAGTGTTGTTCCTTAGAATGCTATGGGTTAGTGAGGGGCATTGTGTCTTGTGGTGGGGCTGGCCCCATGATCCTTTCTGTGCCCATGTCTTACGTTGTTTTTTAAAACTTTCCCCAAAGAATTCAATGACTTGTTATGTAGTATAGCACCCCTACTCTTTCCCCAGCATTTGTCTTCCTGCAGGACATGTGTGAGGGAATCCTAGAAGGCCACATGGAAGCCTCAAGTATTCAGCATGCCCTTACCATCAGTCAGTAGGTTTTGCAGAGAGAAATATGAGTTTTCCTTAATCCACTGAGTCTGTTAAGAGACCTTATCTTTTATCTAGATTGAGTTTATCAGGAAGGTTGATAAAACCATATGACATAAACAGCAAGTGATGTTCTTAGTCTGTCTCAACTACAAAGCAAGGCTTGGCTTCCTTATTTTCTTTTCTTTTTTTTTTTTTTGCGGGGGGACATCACTGCTCTCCGGCGGTGGGAGTAGGAGGCCCAGCCCCACTGCTGGAACTGAACCTCCGTCCCAGTGGGCCGCAGTCCCGCGCACAACCACTACGCCACCGGGGCTCAGCCTGGCTTCCTTACTTTCTTGTCTGACTGTTCTGATTCAATACCCAACTTGGTATCAATAAAGACAACATTTTGTTGAGAATAATATAGCTAGTATTAATGCTAGATATTATAAAGATTAGCTGGTCCTCAATGTACAAAAAAAGTGAAATGTTAAGTCATGAAAAGGTAGAATACATTGTCCTTGGCAAGGGAGGGCTGTAGCATTTATTGAATACTAAATGTATGTGAGGGACAAGATGAAGGCTCTGCTGCTGTATCTCAACTTATTTTTTTTTAAAATAAACCCTTTTTTTGGGTCTCACCCAACTCTAATCATAATGCACACAAAAGTCCATTGTGTGTCAAGCACATCAGTACATTCTCTGCCCTCATTGTTCTCATAGCGTTTGCTTTCTATCTACCCTTCTCAGTGACTTCTAACAACCATCCAGTAAATTAATATTAGCATCTCCCTTTTATAAAGTAAGAAACCGAGCCTCTGAAAACTTTATGTAACTTACATATCATTCAACAACCAGCAAGGTAGAGATGTGACAGGGAGAATGTGTGGTATATCATTCTAATCAGAAGTGGGACAAAATTAATGCAAACTAATCCTGGATGAACAAAACTTCACAATTGTATCTAGAGACAGGCTTGGTAACACTGCTATGGTGAGTCATGTCTGAGACATGGGTTGCTATTTTGGTTTTTTTTTTTTTTTTTTTTTGGTATCCTCTTAAGTTTTGTTTCCAATTCGGGTGTGTCACCTGCTTTATCATTATTTCAGTCCTAAAATATCCTACAGTCTTTATTTACACAGTACGTTTTCCTTCAAAATGTATACAACAAAGTTTACTGACTGGCTACTACATGAAAAGCAATGCACTAGGTTTTGGAACCCAAACGGTGAGTTAAAATGGGCCTGATTTCTATTCTTAAGAACGTATTGATGTCTGCTCTTATAGAACATATTGCTCAAAGAAAGTATTTTTATGCCAGTGATAACTACTGGTGGCTTGGTCCTTCATTGCATACAAGAGAAGTAGATGACAAACCAGGCTTTGTACTTACCCTTTCATGGAGTCTTGTTTCTCTGATGAATTTTAAGTCTCTAAAATATCATTTATACATGGAGATCAAAAAACATTATGTAGGATTCTTGATCTATCAAAGTAAACTCTGGTCGGACTGAGCCCCGGTGGCTTAGTGGTTGAGTGCGGGACTGTGCCCCACTGGCTTGGCTGTTCAAATCCAGCAGCACCTCTCCAGGAGCAAGGCTGGGCCTCCCACTCCCACCAGAGGGCAGTGATGACAAAAAAAAAAAACCAACCCAAAGTAAACTCTTTCTTTCAGTTTTGTTCTTCAGCTTTAGTACATACTGTTCTAACTGTAAACACCAGGCACTATCTGTTAGTTCCACAGGATTATGAGCTTGGGTTTTGCCATGGCCAGATTTGAATCGGCTGAGTGTCAAGGGATGTGGCTGTGGAACTAACGTAGGAGATGCCTCCCAGCTCCACCCCTTTCTAGTTGTATGAGTTTAAGGTATTTATTTAACCTTTCATGGCTATTGTTTCCTCATTGTTTAGAAAGAAGGACATTAATAGTAAATAAATGAATTTTGCATACTTAAATCAATCCATTTAAAATAATGACTGTTGTTAACATATATGATCTGCTATTACTAGTTGTAGCATTAGTTCTGTCACTTACTCAAGCTTTGATCTTATGTAAATGCTTGGCTTATCTGAACATTGGCTAAGGATCCCAGATTGTGCAATGCTTGAAGATCAGGAGTTCAATAGAAAGATGCATCAATCCACTTTGATAAAATTTAGAACCCAGTAATCCTTATGGAGACATTTCACCTCTGTCCTGTGAGTCGAAATCAACTTGACGGCAAGTAGTTAGCTTTGGTTATCTAATAGAACAAATAAAAAATAAGGGTATTAGGTCATGGGTACTTGTGATGATTAAATGAGAGAATACATAATGATCACTCATCTTATAAATATAATAAGTGCTTAATAAATGTTAGGGGTTATTTTTAATTTTAAATTATGATAGTGTCCCTAATTAAAGATTCTTCAAAATATAATTGAAATTGTGTATTATTCATAATATGTAACTATGCTGCTTATTGTATCTGGAACATAACATGTCCTCAATAAATCATATGAAAGCATGTAGAAATGAATGAATATTAGAATCATAGATGTCCTTAACCTAAGAGGTGCAGTCAATTGTTTAAATAGCTCAAGGTGGATCTGAGTGTGTATTTGGAGAGCTGAAGGGGAGAGAGAAATAAAAAGAGATCATATTAATTTAGAAAAATACATAAGGAGCTGCTTTCAAACTCTGATGAACTTGGAAATACATTTTGGCTTCTTTACTTGTGTTTGGGGTTCCTAATAGCACAGACAGTGAAGTGTTTTGCTATAAAATGAAAAGGTTGGCAGTTCAAATCCACCCAATGTGACCTCAGAAGAAAAACTTGGTGATAAGACACAGGAAAGAACACAGACATTGAAACTGTATGGAGTGCACTTCTACTCCTCAACACATGAGGCCGCTATGAGTCAGAGGTGGCTGGTCAGCAACTCTTCTCTTTTTCTGTGTTTAATAAAGATGAAAAAGAAGGCTTCAAGAAGACAATGCATATTTTAGCAAGTGGAAAAGGATATTCTTAGCTCTACGGATATCAATTTCCCTGACAAATCACCCAAGTCAAGTGGAGTTATTCAAATACATATCAGGGTAGATTAGCTTATTGGAAAAATTTAAAGCCAGGGAGCATGGAACAGTGATTTCCCCCACTCTTTATTCTTTGATGCCTCATATTCTCAGGGTAGTTACCCTTTTATTCTCTTTCCACATCTTTTTCAAAAGGTAGGTGGGGGAAAACAGGTCAATCAATATTTACTTTGTAGATAAAAAGCTGTAGTTTCTTTAGAATTCATCTTTTAAGCTGATGCCAAAGATGTGAGGATGCCCGAACTCCTCCCACCTGTGCCCAAAAAGGTCTTCTCTGCATTCACCTCTAGCTGAATCATTTTGAATAATTCACTTATTAAAGAATCAATCAACTCAGTTTCTGGCAGTTAATACTGTTTTTTTTTTTTTTTTTGTCATCACAATGTCAGGATTATTGGTGGTGTGGAAAAAAGGTTCTTTGTCTTCCTGCATTTCGCTGGTGGCTATTAAACATCAGTTAAACTACCTTAAAATTTTCTTTCAAAAGCCACTCCAGAAGAGTGGGGTTCTTGGACCTTCGATCTTTATTACATAGTTTCTTTGCTGTGAGATTTTGCCTTGTTTACTTACATTTTTATGGTCTTGGAACCTTCATCAGTTCCTATGGAAATGTAAGTCAAATGCATAGTGCTGTGTTGGCCTATTATAAGTTCTCAATGGACACAATCACCATGGTGAATTCGCAGATTGGGCATAAGAGAGCAATCACTTATGAATTAACTTCTGAAAGGGGAAAAGTCAGTACATAGTTTTCCCCCAAAGGTTGCTATTTTGCACCCTTTAATATTCATGGCCTCAATTCGAGGGACGAGGTCCAGACAACTTGGAGAGTTGAAGAGGAAAATTACCTAATCACCAATAATGATTTAAAAAGGTTGCCTTTGATTACATAAAATGCTAATAATGAGAAGTGAGGAGATAAGAATATGGATGTAGCCTGTCCTGGAATTTTCCATCCTCTGATTTTTCACACCTCCACCCTTTGGAGGACATACTGGCGAGTATATACCCTTCAAATATATGAGAAGGCGTTAAAAAGTTTGTGAAAAATTCTGTTGTATTTACATTTTATATTTCTATAAATTTTTAGGCCCATTATATGTAAGACCGTGAACTATACATGGCATCTATTTGAAATGGACTATAGAAATATCTTCTAGGGTATCAGAAATTTCCATATATTTGGACACAAAAGAAACATAAATCTAGTATAAAATATTTCAGTGTCCTCATTTGTACAACCACCACCAAATGAATAATATTTAGGTGAAAGAACTGAGGGATCTCTCTGGGCCATTCTACATAATTCACTTTTCAAAAAAATTATATTTTTTCCATGCCTCACATCAACCTCTGTCTTTCTTTATCTATTTTTCTGTTGTCTGTGCCTGATCGCTGTGATTGGTTCGCCCTTCCCACCCCCACCTTTCCCTTACACTTCTGGTATGCCTGTTCTGATTATTGGTACTGAGGGGTTTATCTGTCTTGAATTCCCTGTGTTGCGAGTGTTTCTCTGTACCAGCGAACATGCTCTGGTCTACCCGGATTTGTAAGGCAGAATTTGGATCATGATAGTGGGGGGTGGGGTGGAGGGGGATATTGGTGTTTTAGATACTAGCAGGGCCATATACGACGGTACAAGTTTCAGCAGAGCTTCTAGCCTGAGGCTAGGAAGAAAATCTCAGTGATCTATTTCCATAAATTAGTCCTGAAAATCCGATGGCTTTTATCAGATTCTGAATCCAACTCTGGAGGAGGTAATCATATTTGGTGAAGAAAAGGACCAGCAAAGATGAGGGAAAGGCTCGTGTGCGATGCATTGTTTCTATCGCCACACGAGTGGATGGCAGCGGATCATCTGGTCCCGTGACACTGAAGGTTGCCGGGAGTCCGGACGGACTCTTGGGATGGTAACAAGGACTGATTCCCTCAGTTAGAGAGACTCACAAGGAGATCAGGGCCTAGTGCTTTTCAAAGGCCATATCTGATACCCGAAAAACATATGAAAAATATAGTGGCTAAACGGTATAAAATGAAAATAGAAATCATAATGGCTGAATATTAAATTAACTATCCCTTGAAGAAAATGTTCTGTTTATGTGAATAATGCTTAAATGTATTAGCCACAAAATCTCACTTAATTATAAACCTTTTATTTTTAGACTAATTTTCTCCATTCATAAAAATGCCTCCGTACTTGAGAATATTGCTGCCATTAAATGGATCACAGAGAGCCTAATAATTTCAAAGGAAAAACTTGTACTTAAGGATGTTTTTAATGAGCAATTTCAGGTGCAGTTTCATGTGGACTATGTGTAGTGAGGAGAAAACTGAAATGGAAGAGTGATTTTGGTTTTCTGAAGGTCTCAGGATATCCTTGGGTAGGTTTTATTTCAAATCTGATATCTCTTTCCACATGACCAATATGATAGTGGTTAAGCACTGTGACAGGCTCAAGGAGGAAATCAAAGACGGCAAGCTCGATTTGTGTCTGTTCTGTCATGAAGTCACAGAAAATAAGCAAGGGAGTTGCTTTTCAGTCAATATTGTCAGCTGGGTACTGTGGTGCTGTCGTGGGCCTGTCAGGTCTGATTCACTTACAGAGGAAGACTAGGCGAGAGGAAAAGATTGCTGCTTTAATCATTGTACTGGGAATCGATCTGCTTTCTCTCTGTAGCCCAACAAGGAAGACCCGGTAGAGAAAGTGCTGATCTATTAAATAGCAGGTGGGGTGCAATTAAAAAACAAACAAAGCACGACTCCCCAAGCAATGACAAATCTTGATCTTAGGGGCTTTAGCTGATGGTGAGGATAAAAGTCTGAGATGTGACTTGGTCAGAACTCACCAACATGCTAAACCTGTACCTTGGAATGAACCGAATGAGTATCATGTGAAATAGTAAGATAAGAAACCCAGATGCATTTAGTCCACACTTTCCAAGTGTTATAGAGGACAAGTAGAGGTGTGTTCATATATTTCTAGTACTTGGAATTCATTCTGGGTTGTTGATTTGCATTTTCCTTTCTTCTCATTCTCCTCCTTTTTTTACTTTTTCAATGAATAATTGTTGACTCTTTCTGGTTGGCAGGCACAGTGCTAGATCCTGTGCACCTAATAGTGCACAAGTCAGATAAACATCGTGTTTTCATATAGCTGAGTTATTTCACTGGAAGAATTCATACCCCAACCACCCCAAACAAAAGGAGAACAAAACAGACTTGCTGCCATTGGGTGAATTCCAACTCATAGCGACCAATCAGACAGGGTAAAACTGTCCCCATGACTGTCCAAGACTGTAACTTTTTATGAGTAGAAAGCCTTGTCTTTATCTCTCAAAGTGTCTGGTGGCTTTGAACTGCTGACCTTGACTTCAACACATAAGACCTAACTTGGATTGCAGGAAATGTACCCTATGCACACCTACGAATTATCTGCCAGTAAAGGGTTACCTGTTACTTTGATACAGAACAGATATTAGCAGACCTGATAGACTAAAATAAGCTAGGATGAAAGTTCCGTGATGTACTTCTTAAAATTGCCCAATATGAGTCTTATAGATAACATCTTTCTATTATTGATCATAGAGATGCTTCAGGGCTCAGCAGTTTTTCTTAGGACTATTGTGTGAGTACAATTAAATATGCAATAGGAGTGTAGGAAAATACCGAACGAGCTTACAAAGGATGGTCTGGCATGTCTGCTGTGAGAAAGAGGCATTCAGATCACAAACTGAAGGATGAGAAATGAGCCTGTCACTTGAGACTATGGGGAAGAATACTACAGAGAGAGTAAGAGATGGTCCAGGATTTCAGAAGTGGGATGCTCTACAAGCTGGGCTTCTAACTTCAACCTCAGCAGTTTGGAAACACCAGGCACTCCACTAGAAGAAGATAAGATTGTCTACTCCCATATGATTTACAGACTGTTCTATATGGTCACTCTGAGTCAGAATTTACATGATATTCTATAGGGTGGATAGAAGCACATTTTGGAAGCACATTTTGGAAGCACAATGTGAATTAGGAAAATGAAAATGAGCTGGAAAGATAATTCTCTCTATATTTACCTGAGATATTTTTCTAAGTGCTGCTAGATACACAAAGCCGAAGTTGTAATTCTTGCCTTCAAGGAATCTAGAAACAGTAATTATAGTTTTGGTTTGGACTCACATTATAAATGAATGAATGACTATGCTACAGCTTAATGTATGTTGGTAATAGAAATATGTCATGTTAATTTCCCCTAAGCAGAGGGTCCAATGGAGAATTAGTGTGACCAGATTTTCAAAGATACAGATGTGATCATTTTTTTATGAAACTCATCGGTTGCCTAAAAACAGTTATTTTTCCTCCCATGGCATTGTAATGTTAGGTTTCTTCTGGTGTGTAATTCCTGAAAAAGAATGAAAATTTGTGGGCCTCAGTCAGTTGTCTATAAAATGTTAATGTTTTGTCTGGAACCTAGATACAGATATAAATGAAGACTGTCATGCCATGATTATTGGCAAACCCTTACAGAAGAGAGAGACGTGCTTTCCTGGTTTCCTTTCAGTGGCGTTTCCCTCAAGAAAATGGTTGTTCTTGTTGCTGGAAGCCCCTGAGCCCGGGCTGACTCATTGGGACCCTGTGCACCACAGAAGGAAACATCTCTGGCTCCGGCACCCATCGGAGCCCATTGTGGACAGTCACTGTGCCAGTCCATCTCCTTGAAGCCCTTCCTCTTTGGTTTATTTCCTGAGGAAAGAGGAAGTTTAAAATAGACATAATAATGAAAATTGTTTGTTAATCTACTACTCCGTCTAGCCCTTCACACAAGTCATTCCTTGTAATTCTAAAAAGTACACAGCAATAACTGTACTATCTTACCTCGCAATTGACAGCTGAGGTGACTGAAGTTTAAAGAGTACAAAGACATCACACATGTAACAAGTGACAGAGCTGGGTTTTGAAACTTGACTGTCTTCTTTTCACTATATCTAAAGAAAGCCCAACTGCAGACAAAGGGGCAGGTAGCCCATAGAGATCTCTTTCAGGAAGAGTTTTTTAAATGGAGTATTTGTTATCCTCTGAAATTGATGCTCAGGGTATTTTGCACACTGAGTGTTTAGTGATATTCTAAAACCAGAATAGTTCTCAGGCAAAGGGGTAAAGTGTGCAGCCAAGGCAAGATACTTAAATCCATTGAGTGTGTATGCTTTGTGTGAAACAAAGGAAGACCTACAAAGAGATAGACCGACATGTGCTTACAACAATGGGTTCAAATATAACAATAATGAGGATTGTGCAGGAACAGCTGATGGTTGGTTCTGTTGTACATAGGGTCACTATTAGTAGTGCTTGATAGCACCTGACAATGACAAGAATAACATTTTTAGAGAGACTTGGTAGTATATACTTACATTTCACTTAAGTATATACTTAAGTATATACTTGAAAGGGGAGTCTGATTATCCACTTTCACAGAGGAGAGGAGAACAGAGTTTTGATGAAGAAACAAGGTATAGAGTAGGTAAGGAACTTGTCCTTAGATGAGTAACTAAAAATTAGCAAGGTCAACATTCAAATTCATTATGTCAGAACCCCAAACCTGGGTGATTTCCACTGGGAGAAGGCATGTTTAAGACGGAAAAAATAGGTAATTAAAAAACCATTTTATTGGGGTCTCATAGAACTCTTATCACAATCCATCCATTATATGAAAAGCACATTTGTACATTTTTTTTGCCATCATCATTCTCAAAACATTTTCTTTCTACTTAAGCCCTTGGTATTAGCACCTCCTTTTCCAACTTCTTTCTATTCCCCCCTCCCTCATGAACCCTTGATAATTTACAAATTATTATTATTTTGTCATATTGAACACTGTCAAATGTCTCCCTTCACCCACTTCCCTGTTGTCCATACCCCAGGGAGGAGGTTATACGCAGGTCCTTGTAATTCGTTCCCCCGTTCTACTTCATGTTCCCTTCACCCTCCCTGTATCGCCACTCTCACCCCTGGTATGAAAGGATCATCTGTCTCGGATTCCCCATGTTTCCAGTTCTGAAACATAAGTGATTTGATATATTGCTTGAGTTCACAGAGTTAAAAAAAATTATTGCTCCTATATGTTTTAAATCTTGTACCTTTATTTTCTCTTACACAAACCATTGATGACAAATATTTGCCATCCTTTGCTTTTTGCCCAATTCATTTGAATACATCCATTTTATTCCTTTTTTTGTTTCTGACCAAAGGCTGATTGAGGAAAAGATAAAAATTTCTCTAATTAAATATACTTTTATCCCTCCTGTTCTTGTTGAGGAAACTAATTCTCAGCCCTGTTTGGGAGCCAGGAGAGCTGACCTCAGGTCGGCCAACAGAGCTCTTCAAAGAGAAGATGGAGAAGTGGGGTCTCTCATTCACTCTCAGCTCAAGGCCCATCTGATATAATTGCCTGAGAATAAGGATTCAAGTAGTTGGAGTCCTCTCCGGTGCAAAACATCAGAAATAATGATTACAGCAAATCAGAGCTCATGAATATGCAGCTTATTTCTGCTTAGAGACACTTGAGTTATCTAAATTAAAAACATAAAATTATGTATTGCAAAGAAAGCAGCAGGAATTTTTTTTAATTTAACAATTGGAAAATATCACTGGAAATGAAGTCTTCCTGCCAACATGAGGTACATAGTAATCATGCCAGGAAAATGTGATTTTTCTAACTGCTTGTTTAAATAGATATTTTGCCCCAGTTTCTGCTTAAAGATACACTGTGGATGCTTTCACCAAGTGATTTTTTTTTGTGGAGTTCAGTTTCAGGGTCATTCATCTTGGGACAGGGTCTACCACCAGTGCATTCACAAGCTGCTCTCCATAATCAACATCTACCTTCAGACACTCAGGAATAGACTTGAATTTGGTGTCATTTCCTTTTAGAGCTCCTTTTCTATTCTTTAAAAAGATCTCCTTGGATGATCCATGACTTTATACTAATTTTATTCAGCCCAATCCCTGCCCCCCCACCTCTATTCTGAATAGACTTGACCTCCTAGAGTTTGCCTCAGGATTTAGACTTAATTTCTTTCCCCTTCGAATCTGTCCAAATGACTCATTTTGTGCTTTCATTATTCAGGATTTTTTGAAATGGTTTGAATATTAACTATAAATATGTATGTGCCTTATAATCTGTTGTTTTCCTGTTTTCTTTTTACAAACATATATTTGCAAAATATGTCTAGGTTCACAAAGTCACAATTCTGCTATGTTGTTAAAGTTGCTACAACAAGATGATTTTAGCAACTTCACACAAAAATAGATAGCTAAATCAATAGATAGATAGAACTCTTTTAAAAGTGTGTATGTGTGTGTGTGCATGTATGTATGTGGTTGAGGACATATCTTTAACCCAAACAGGATTTAGAAATACAAAGGAGGTTAGTAAATACATACCTGTTGTCTGGCTGTTTCTCTCCCCAGTGACTATAGTTATCACTGATAATTGCTTATGGCATTCTTTTCCAGTAAGCCAGGATAAAACTTTCGATCAATTTTTAACTTAGGATCCTAAGAGGTTAACACTATCAGTTATTAGGAAAGGCATCAAACTATAACAGCAACAGTAGCAGCAACAGCAACAAACCAATGCTCTGACCCTGGAGTTAGATGTAAGAATGAAACAGGAGTGATCTTCTGTTGTAGAAGTAGAGCCAGGGAGAAGTGCAGAGAATGTCAGGAGTAGAGTCACTTCAGGACTGATCTAGAACTCTGGTGGTGTAGTGGGTAGCAAGTTGGGTTACTAACCACAAGGTCAACACTTTATATCCACCAGCTACCCCAAAAAAGAAAGCCTGGATTGTTTGCTTCTGTAATGATTTGCAGCATCAGAAACTCTTGGGAGAAACGCTATACTGTAGGGTCACTATTGATTGTAATCAACTTGCTGGGAAGTTTTTGTTTATTTGTTTTCTTTTTAAGTTCCAAAACCAAAAGCCAGTTTGAAAAGTCAAACCCTAGTGAAGGAACAATCAAGTGGAAAGGCAAGAACCAAACTCGATATTAAAGAAGGATTAGCAGGATGGACGGGAAGGTTTATGAGGGCAAAAAGGAGCCTGATGGTGTAGTGGTGAAAGGTAACCAACAGCTCTTAATGAAAAGGTTTGAACACACGAACTTCTTCAGATGAGGAAGATGTAGCAGTTTGCTTTTGTAAATAGTTAAAACCTTGGAAAGTCTATAGAGGTGACGACAGTTTGTCTTATAGCATCAATACAGTCTGAATCCACTGAGTGGCAGTGAGTTTGGCTTGGTTTTGTGAAGGTAAAAGGGGGTGAAGTTTAAGAAATTTTCAAAATCTTGCAGTTCCACCTCAAAGCTTTTCAGTTGCTCACCATCTATTCAGGGAGAGCAGGTTGACACTTACCTTCTTAAGTCCATCTTCTATGCTCTTTGCCTAGTGGGATTTTGCAACTGATTAAAAGAAATGTTTTTAAAATCATTTTATTTGGGTTTCATACAGCTCTCATCACAATATATTTTGTGTCAGTATTTACATCTTTTTTTTTGGGGGGGGGGAATCATACAACTGCTATTACAATCCATACCTACATCCATTGTGTCGATCACATTTGTACATTTGTTGCCATCATCAGTCTCAAAACATTTGCTTTCTACTTGAGCCCTTGGTATCAACTCCTCATTTCCCCCTTCATTTCTGCTCCCCTCTTTCTCATGAATTCTTGATAACTTATATTTTATTGTTATTTTGTCATGTATTACACTGTCCAACATCTCCCTTCATCTACTTTTATGTTGTTCATCCCCCAGGGAGGAGGTTATATGTCAATCCTTGTAATCAGTTCCCCCTTTCTATACCAGCCTCCCTCTACCCTCCCAACATTGCCACTCTCAGCACCGGTCCTGAAGGAATCATGTGTTCTGGATTCTCTGTGTTTCCAGTTCCTGTGTTTACCAGTGTACATCTTCTGGTCTAGCCAGATTTACAAGGTAGAATTGGTATCATGATGGGGTGGGAGTGGGGGGAGTAGAAGGGAGGAAACATTTAGGAACTAGAGAAAAATTGCATGTTTCATCATTGCTATACTCCATCCTGATTGGCTCTGCTCCTCCTTGTGACCCTTCTGTAAGAGAATGTCCAGTTGCCTACCGATGGGCTTTGGGTTCGCGATCTGCACTCCCCCTCATTCACCATATGATTTTTTTGTTCTTTGATGCCTAATCCCTTCAGCACCTCTTGATCACACAGACTGGTGTGCTTCTTCCATGTGGACTTTGTTGCTTCTTAGCTAAGTGACTGCTTGTTTACCTTCAATCCTTTAAGACTCTATATTTTTTGATAGCTGGTCATCATCAGCTTTCTTTACCACATTTGTTTACTCATCTATTTTGTCTTCAGCAATCCTGTCAGGAAGGTGAGCATCGTGGAATGCCAATTTAATAGAACAAAGAATACTTGCACAGAGGGAGGACTTGAGTGGAAACCTAATGTCCATCTGCTACCTTAATACTAAGCCTCTAAATATATGCACAAAGATCTGTTTCCTCATCCTTATACATAAATATATGTACATATCAACATGCCTTTATTTAGACCTCTATAAATACCCTGTGCCTCCTAGTTCTTTCCTCTATTTCCTTTTACTTTCCTCTGGTCCCACTATCATGCTCAGCCTTAATTTGGATTTCAGGAATTTCTCTCAGTAACAATGCTCTTGATCAAGCTCTACCAGGCCTCCGGCACCTTCTTTACCACCAATTTTGAATCACTTGTTTCCTTATCCCTGGGTTTGTTACCAGCCTTCCTTTCCCACATCTCCTACTCTCTCATGAGCAGAAATGTCTTTTTTTGTCATCACTGCCCTCTGGTGGGAGTGGGAGGCCCAGCCTTGCTCCTCGAGAGGCTGCTGCTGGATTTGAATCGCCAAGCCAGTGGGCTGCAGTTCTGCACTCAACCACTATGCCACCGGGGCTCAGCCTAAATGTTTTATATCAAATAGGCAATGCAGAGAAGTAAAAGATCATGTGATTCTCCAAGAAAATTTGCTTCTTGAAGAACCAGTCATCCTAACTTCCTTTTACTTTCCACTGCCTTATTGAGACTTCAACTGAGGATGCTACTAAGCTTCCCCAGGCTATCTGGAGGATATTGATAATTGCCTTCACAACATTCTGCTTCCAAGCTGGCTATTGGGGAAACAATTGAGTTTTATGCTCAGATTGATCACTGTGTGATTGTACACAACCTACAAAAGAAACTGCTTGAAATCCCTGGCAAGTATATCAGATTTATGTATCAATGCATAAGCTCTGCTTTTCTGGGACTAGAATGCAAAGGAAAAGTGGACAGCTCAGATAGCTTCCCAGGCAGGTATTCAGTCCCTTCTTTTACCTGATACACAGTGTTACCAATGATTGGCATTGTTACGTTTCCATTTCCAACAGCTCTGATGCCCCATCACCTGCATGAGAGGAAGCATGAATTCACACAATGCTGAAGGTGAGGATTAGATCAGAAGGAAACTGCCACAAACTGAATCTAAATCCAGACTCTTGACAAGAAGTCACAGGAAAGAAAAGGAAATATCTGCCTTCTGTGGTCTCTTTCTATGGATCTATGAATAGAACAAAATGGAGGCATTGAGATTCTTTTTTGGTGATCTAAATTTTTAGTTATGGGAGATCAACTCCAATTCTTGAAACAAGGTTTATTTCACAATACCCCATTGAAATGGAGGGTTGATACAATTGCATAGGTAATTTACAGACAAGAAAGGAATCTAATTTTACTTCAAATAATCTTATTTGCTGCATAAAGCACAAGGAAATTTTTGTCTATATGGCTATTGATTCCTGATTTTTACTTGGTTTGGGGAACCTAGATTAATATCTTATTTGTTTGAATGAAATAATAGTAGATTAAAATTGTTCTGAGAGGTAACCAGTTCTCTTTAATTTTTGAAATGAAGTTTCCTGAATATATTGTGTCATTTGTTGCCAGAAGCACTACCATAATCATAATAAAAACATGAATGCCTTAATTGGGAAAGTCTCATTGATCACCATATCAAATGACTTTTCCTCTTTTAGTTTAAAGCAAGAGCTGGAATTTGTCAATACTTACCCAGCCCTGCTTGGAAGCAGGGTAGCAATCCATTTTTCTATCAGCAAAATCTAACTTGATGGACATCTGGCTCCAGAGTTTGCATTACTGATGAAGAGTGCATAATCCGACTTATGTAACCTATCGTGTTTGCAAAATCTGCACGGAAGACCTTGGAAGGAGAAGAGATATTTGAAAATGAAATCTGCTGTGCAAGAGTGGAAAATAATGGACTTTTTACATCATCTTTGTTGTCCATATTTTTATTTTGCTTTCTCAAGAAGGTATTTGTCCTTGCATGAGCATCTGCCTCTGCTGACAAATTAGGAATATAGAATTGTTGAGTAACGTTTCTAGGTCTATTCATTAACCTTTTATGTGTTGTGCAACTTTTAAAACTCCTTCTGCATTATCATTTCTTTAGCTTTGGAGTCAATCAGAAGAACTGATGTTGTAGTGGTTAAAGTGGTTAATATGTTTAAACCTACCAGCCGCTTGGCGGGAGAAATAAGTGGCAAGCTGCTTTCATAAGAATATACAGTTTCACAACCCTAACCCCAGCTAGAGGGGCAGCCACCTCTCTACCAGAGGAAGTTGCTTTGGAGGCCAGCACTGAAGCTGAAGCTTGGGAGTGAGATAAGCCTGACCAGAGCGCATGAGAACAAATGAAAAGGGAGGAAGAGAGGATGACGTGCATCCTGGCCCACCAAGCCTTCAGGACAATAATCCCACTCAGAACAGCTAATGCACAAAGAGGACTGTATGGCTGGTCCCATTATGAGATAGGGCTACCTTTGCTTACCCAAGGCCTATTGGGGCCAGGATGAAGAAGCGGGGTCAAGATTATACCCTGTCAGACAGAACCACACCAATGCAAAGCACTAACTAAGAGTGTACAACAGAATGTAAAGTCACCGATGGAGTGCCAAGGCTATACTTTGAGACCAGGGTATTGGCACCCCATCAGACTCAACCAGGGGTCACTCTAGGAGGTCAACTCCAGACCTTGAACTTTATACAGGTTTTTATATTGCTATTATTTTTATTATTATAGGGAGGTCAAATACAGACCTTGAACTTTATACAGGTTGTTATATTGCTATTATTTTTATTACTCTGTTACATATTGCATAGTACATTAGGGGGTTTCTTGCTCTTGTTATCATTGTTTTATTTGCTTAAGTTGCTCCATTTTAGGAGACCTTTTTTCATACATATTGTTACCTCTACAGGTCTATCTAGACAACATAGACTGGACAAAGAGGTTGGAGGTGAAAATGACAAGACTGATGGTTCCAGGGTAGGGGGCATTGAAGAGGGGGAGGAGGGGAAAAGGTAGTGATGTTGACCAGCCCAGGTAAAAGGGAATAACAATTGATACAGATGCAGGGACAAGGTGGGTGAGAGAAGGCCAATAGGGATTGGCCTTACATTAAGACTAATGTAACAGAGAGAAAATACTGAAACCCAAATGGAGACTGAGCATGATAGTGGGACAAGAGGGAAGCAAATGGAAATAGAGGAAGGAACTGGGGGATAAGGGGCATTTATAGAGGTTCAAATACAGGTATGTACATAGGGGCATACATTTATAAGTGAGGATGGGGAAAGGGATTAACATGTATACTTATAGGGTTAGTAGTAGGAAAACAGATGGGCATTGGACCTCCACTCAAGTATCTCCTCAGTTCAAGAACACTTTGTTTTATTAAATTGGCATTCCAAGATGCTCAGCTTTCTGACATGATCACTGAAGACAAATGTGTGCATAAGCAAAGGTGGCAAAGAAAGCTGATGGTGCCCGGTTATCAAAAGATGGTGCATCTGGGGACTTAAAGGCTTGAAAGTAAACAAGCAACCATCTAGCTCAGAAGCAACAAAGCCCACATGGTAGAAGCACACTAGCTTGTGGAATCAAGAAGTGTCAAAGGGATTAGATATCAGGCTTCAAGAACTAAAAAGCATAGCATTGCATGCTCACTTTCCTGATATGATCGCTGAGGACAAATGTGTGCTGAAGCAAATGGGGTGAAGAAAGCTGATAGTGCCTGGCTACCAAAAGATATAGCATCTGGGGTCTTAAAGGCTTGAGTAAACAAGCGGCCATTGAGCTCAGAAGCAATAAAGCCCATACGGAAGAAGCACACCAGTCTGTGAAATCATGAGGTAGTAAGGGATCTGGTATCAGGCATTAATGAGCTAAAATTATATTATTATTAATGAGGAGGAGTACAGATTGGGGACCCAAAGCCCATCAATAGGTGAGGTAAAATCCTTTTGTAGAAGGGTTATAAGGAGGAGATGAGCCAGTTAAGATACAGGGTAGGAGCAATGAAATATGCAACCTTCCTCTAGTTCCCATGCTGCCTCCCACCCACTATGATGACCCCAATTCTACCACTTAAATCCAGCTAGACCAAGAGATGTACAGTGAAGTTGGAAACATGGGAAACTTAGGATAGATGATCCATCAAGACTAGTAATAGGAGTGGTAATAACAGGAGGGTGGAAGGATGGCGGAACAGAAAGGGATCTACACGTAACCTCTACACGTAACCTCTCTGGGACATGGACAACAGGGAAGCGAGTGTTGGGACACATTGTACAGTGTACAGGATGGAAAAAATAACAATTTGTAAATTACTAAGGGTTCACGGGAAGGGGAGGGGGAGGAAGGGTAATATCGGGAGCTGATAATGGGGGCCTGGAGGGAGGGAGAATGTTTTGAGAGTGATGATGGCAATGGGTGTGTAAAAGTGGCCTGCATACAATAGATGTTTGTATGGATTGTGATGGGAGTTGTATGGGCCCCCAATAAAATGATTCATTAAAAAAAGGTGGGGAGGGGAAAGGGTTTTTTTTTTTTTTTTAAAGAGGAGCTTGTACCAAGGGCTCAAGTGGAAAATGTTTGGAAATGTTTGTGGCAGCATGTGTGCAAATGTGCTTGATAC
>PVJH01030659.1:0-24559 GCA_004026705.1 Nesogale talazaci
CTCCCCTCTTTTCTTCTTCCCTCCCCTCCCCTCCTTTCTTCTCCCCTCCCCTCTCCTCCCTCCTCTCCGACTGTCCTCACTCCTGTGTTCTCTGTAGCCCCATCTGCTAACCTTCTTTGTCACAGTATGCTATTATTTTCTTTTTCTTTCATGTCATTTAAACACTTGGGCCAGAGCACACAGTGGGTCAGAGAGTGTGTGTGTGTGTGGGGGGGGCATATGTGTGTCTGTGTAACACAAATATGGATATAAGGGAAAGGTTTATATACAAGAGGAATGGGACATTGAGAAAGCATTCTAACCCAGTCCAGTCAAAATTAAAGTGACCAGGCGTCCTGCTTTTTAACAATTTTAAAATGTCTTGCAGCATTTTAAAATTAAAATAAATATAATGCAGTACTATTTTTGCATTCTATGAAAAATTTTGTTGCTCCATATAGACCAAATTTTTAATCTCTTCACCCCCCCTCCGCCCCCGGTCAATGGTTTCCTGCTTAAAATGTGGTCACGTTATCAGAAGCCTGATATTAGCCCATATGTCTGATACCAGT
The DNA here is from genome assembly GCA_004026705.1 of Nesogale talazaci. Taxonomy (NCBI): domain Eukaryota; kingdom Metazoa; phylum Chordata; class Mammalia; order Afrosoricida; family Tenrecidae; genus Nesogale; species Nesogale talazaci. The sequence goes on from PVJH01030659.1 coordinate 552, forward strand.
CTATAAAGTTTTCTTCTGACTCATGAAGCACGTGCGATGACCCCAGGACAATCACCGGTAGGTACAGAGTCTTGTGTATAATCACTGGTGGGTACAGAGTCTTGTATGTCCAGTAGTGGTAGAAGCCTCCCAGTACTGGCAGGGCTCTCCCCATGGCTACTCATTTCCAGGGTTCAGGGTACATCAGCAGTATCCAGTGGTGGTAGAAGCATCTCAGTGCTGGCAGGGGTCTCTGTGGCTTCCCAAGCATATCAGCACTGGCAAGAGTCTCCAGGAGGCTTCTCTGATCCCAGAAGTTTGGTTCTATCCAGGCAAACCCATGTGGCATCTTCTCTGTCTTCTCCAGGTTCCAGGACTCAGGATCTATCAGCATGCCCCCATCTTGTCTTGTCAGCAGACCCACTCAAAGAGACTGTGTCTACAGTCTTTCACTTCCAATGAGAAACACTGCCGAGATTTCCCAGAATTCTCAGAGAAAGTCATGCCCACACAGAGGTCTCATTGACTATCTCCAGGTGGACAGGCCAAACTCCATCCCTACACTCTTAGTCAGATAAATTAGTACCAGAGTACGTGACTGCCACAACGTGTGTGTGTGTGTGTGTGTGTGTGTGTGTGTCTGGGCATGTGTGTCTGTGTCTGTGAGTGGGTATGTGTGTATGTGTATGAGTGTGTCTGTCTGTGTGTGTGAGTGTCTGGGCATGTGTGTATGTGTCTGTGTGTGAGTGTCTGGGCATATGTGTGTGTGTTATTCTTCACAACTCGCAAGAGAGACACAGCCATCAGAGATGGCAAACACAGCTCAGGGGGCAGCAGTGTAGTCCCTGCTCCTAATCTGTGCATGCAGGAAATCCAATTGGAGTCCAATGAAGAACCTCTCTGAAGCCTTAGAGAAGTCAGGTTCTCTCTCTTTTACTTTTGTTCCCAAGCTGTTCAGTGTAGATGGAAAAAGCCATGCAGACAGCATGATAAGGAAGGCTGCAAATGCATATTATCTAATCTAAGTGGGGCCCTCGATGCCACTCCAAGATCCATACTTGACCCTGGTTGACTCCCTGTCACATTCCTCAAAGAACTGGCTTCCAGGGTAACTCCCCACCCCAGTCTTAGACACTCAGTTCTCCTTTTCTTCCCCTTGTTCACACACCAGACCCTCAGCTCCCTCCTTGCCCCCTGCGACGTCAGTGTGCCAACACAATGCAGGGCGTGTCATGTGAATAAGTGCATCACTTAATAATCCATTTTTCACTCTGCTCCTCCTGTCTAATCCCATCTCCTGTATGCCCTGTTTCAGTGTCTGCAAACTCTTCCTAGCTCTCCGGTGCCCAGGCAGCCAGCTCAGCATGACCAGAAGCCTCCCTCCAGCTATAGCCAGCAGAGACATTTGTGACATCTTGGAAGGTAGCCCATCTGGTGAGCATTTCTCATAATCACTTTCAGTGCAATTTTCTCTGTTGCCTTTCTGTGCACTATACTTATAGACCAGTATCTGTCACATCAGTTCAACATATGGCTATTCCCATGTATGTCACAGTAGAACTGGGCCCCACCAGGTTTCCAAAAGTTGACTTTCAGAAGTAGATCACCAGCCCTCTCTTCTGACTTGAGCCTCTATCAGACATGAAAATTAGCTGTTTATACCCACTCTTCCCCATGACTCCGGTGGATTGCAGGCTTTTAAATCATCCAGATCTTATCTGAGCGGCTATGTTTTGCATTCTTGGCTTTTCTTTCCTACCAAAAACTTAATGGGAAATGCTTCCTGTCAGCACGCATTCCTGTCCCCTCTTGTGACTCCAGCTATTTTATCTTCATTAAATTGCATTAACAAGTGAGTGTTCCATGTTCTAAGATCATAAATGGAGATATTAAATGAAATAAGATTGAATCCCAACCTCCAAAGCATTGTTTGGAGACATTCCAGATCACAGCCTCTCAACCATTTGTATTTCTGTTTCCTCTGTGGTCATGGTTCCACACTGGGCCTGACAGATCATGCTGGATTCTTTCCAAGAATGTAATTTCTGTAAAATGTACTGTGCTTCCCCTTACCCCTGGGTCTCTCTAACTCATGCTTTCCAAAAGCTGTGCACTGGAGCTTCCACAAAGCATCTCAATTTTAGCTCATTGTTCCCTACACAGCTGTATGCAACACTGGTGCATACACACCCGCTGTAAGTCTGTGGACCTCATCCTGACAGTCAGGGTTCCATGGCTTTTCCTCACAGAGGTATATAAATTATAAAGCTATCACTCTTTAACTTCCTTGTGTGACTTTGGGCAAGCTACTATATATACTTGAGTATAAGCTAACCCAAATATCTGCTGAGGCACCAAATTTTACCACAAAAGTGGCATGAAAACTGTGCTAAACAACTCAGCTTATACATGAATATATATGATCATTAACATCTCGGTTTCTTTCTTTAGGGTAGAGTGGCTGTCAAAATTAAATTGCATAGGATTTGTGAGGGAATTAAATGACAAATCACACCAAGAGTGGATGTTTCTGCTAGGTAGAATTGGTGCCTCCAACGTGTTCATGACCTTGTCCTGGATAACTGTAAGAGGCATCTGTGAGATCCCTGCAAGCCGGCTCCCACTCATGCTGACCTGATGTATAAAAAACAACAACCCCGGGATGCATGTGGTAGCCAACTGAAAAATAAGGGGGAAAAAAGGCGTGGGTAGTGGAGAACAGGACACTAGCCACCCCCCCCCTCCCCAAGGGAGGGTGTTGCTTATATCTCCACAGGGAAAGTAAGACCCGACTTCAACCTGGTGCTTCAGGATGTGAATGCCACATACCGGCTTAGGGACTGGTCCCAATCACAACTACATGAATAGCTCCCCACTCTCCTCAGGAGAATTTACTTCAGAGGACAGCAATGCAGTTGCATGCAGCTCAGGGAGAGGGACGTGTCTGAGCAGCGCACGCAGGGCAAATGAAGGCAGAGGGAGAGAGAGTGGAGCGCATCCTGGCACACCGAGCCCTGAGGACCATATTTCTTCTCAGAGCAGCCAATGCACAGAGAGGACAATCGGACCCATCCCACTAGCAGACAGGCTGTCTCTCACTGACCCCCAGCATGACAGGCACAACACTAGAGACACAGTGCAGGAATTGTGCTCTATCTGACCCCACCACATTAATGTGAAACACTAAGGGCATGTAACCGAACAGCAAGGGGAGCAGAGCCATGAAGTCCCCGGGGGATATGAAAAATGAACTTTGTCGCCAGCGTGTGGCACCCCATCAGACCAGAAAACAGTCCTAAAGGTCAACAAATGGATCTTGAGTTATTTATGGGTTTTTTTTTTTTGTCCTTGATCTTTGCTGTTTTGCTTTGTTTTTCTTTGTTGCTTTGTTTTGCTCTGTCTTGTTTTTGTGCATATTATCTCAGCATGTCTATCTAGATAAGATAGGCAGGATAAACAATCTGGAGGAGAAAACAACAGGTGGGGGGGCGGGACATGGGAAAAGGGGATGCAGGTAACAGAAAATGAGTGTTAACAAACTCAGGGAAAAAGGACCAACAAGTGATCTAAAATCTATATTGAGGAGGGTATAGGAGATTGATCAAGGAGATTGATCAAGGACAATGTAATGGAGAGAAATTACTGAAATCCAAATGAAGACTGAGCAAGATTGTGGGACAAGAGGAAAGTAAAAGGAAATAGAGGAAAGAACTAGCGGGAAAGGGATTTATAGAGGTCTAAATTCAGGTATATGCATATGTAAATATATTTATATATGAAAATGGGAATAGATATATGTGCATATAGTAATAAGGTAGCAGATGGACATTGGACCTCTACTCAAAAACTCTCTAAATGCAAGAACACTGTATTCTATTAAACTGACAGTCCATTATGTTCACCTTTCCAACACAATCACTGAGGACAAAGCAGGTGCATAAGGAAATGTGGTGAAGAAAGGTGATGGTGCCCAGCTATCAAAAGATATAGCATCTGGGATCTTAAAAATTTGGAGATAAACAAGCAGCCATCTAGCTGAAAAGCAATAAAGACCACATGGAAGAAGCACACCAACCTCTGTGATCATGAGGCATTGATAGGATCGGGTATCAGGCATCAAAGACTCAGAACAAAAAAAAAATCATATTATTGGGAATGAGGAGTGGAGTGGGAAGAAAAGACTCAAAGCCCATCTGTAGGCAACTGGACATCCCCTTACAGAAGGGTCACTGGAGGAGACAAGCCAGTCAGGGTGCAGTATAGCACCAATGAAACATACAACTTTTCTCTACTTCTTTAATGCTTCCTCCTCCCCACTGTCATGATTCCAATTCTACCTTACAAATCTGGCTAGACCAGAGCATATACATGAGTACAGATAAGAGCTGGAAACACAGGGAATCCAGGACAGTATACAAGCCCCTCGGGACCAGCCATACCAGGAGCGTAAAAACAGAATGTTACCCAGTCTTATACCATCTCATGACTATTGATATGTTTGAGTCCATTGTTATAGCCCTCATGTCATTTCAACTCATAAAGGTGTTCCCTCATTTCGTGACCCTATGATGTATCAGACATGATGTACTTTTCTAGTCATTTGTCTTTTCTGATGACATGTTCAAAATAAGGTCTCACTATCCTCACTGACAAAAAAAAAATCATTCTGTTGATATATTTTCTTCCTTTTTATATAAATCATTTTTGGGGGGTTTCTACAACTCTTATCATAATCCATACATCCATCTGTTATGTCAAGTACATTTGTACATTTGTTGCCATCATCATTCTAAAAAAATTTTCTTTCTACTTGAGCCCTTGGTATCAACTCTTTTCCTCACCTTCCCCTACACCTGTCCCCTTATCCATTCTCTCCTTCACGAACCCTTGATAATTTATAAATTATTGTTTTTCCATGTTTTACACTGACTGATGTCCCCCTTCACCCACTTTTTTTCTGTTGTCCATCCCTCAGGGAGGGGGTTATATATAGATCATAATGATAGGTTCTCCCTTTCTCCTCCACCTTTCCTGTATCCTCCTGGATCGCTACTCTTATTACTGGTCCTGAGGGCTTTATCTGTCCGGAATTCCCTGTGTTTCCAGCTCTTATCTCTAACAGTGTACATCTTCTGGTCTGGCTGGATTTGTATGGGAGAACTGGGACCATGATAGCAAAGAAGAGGAAAAATTAAAGAACTAGAGGAAAATTGTGTTTCTTCGGTGCTGTACCGTATGCATGACCCTTCTGTAAGGGGATGTCCAGTTGCCTACATATGGACTTTGGATCCTTACTACCCACTTCACTCCCCCTCATTCACAATGATATGATTTTTGTTTTTTGATGCCTGACATCTGATTTTATACATTCCTCATGATCACACAGGCTGGTGTGCTTCTTCCAAATGGGTCTTGTTGCTTCTCAGCTAGATGGCTGCTTGTTTATCTTCAAGTCTTTAAGATCATAGGTGCTATATCTTTTGATAGCCAGGCACCATCAGGTTTCTTCACCACATTTGCTTATGCATCTGTTTTGTCTTCAGCAATTGTGTTGAGAAGGTGAGCATCATAGACTGTCAGTTTAATAAAACAGAGTTTTCTTGCATTGAGGGAGTACTTGAGTAGAGGTCCAATGTCCATCTGCTACCTTATTACTAAACCTATAAATATATGCACAAATAAACCAATAAACACATGCATATAGATCTATTTTCCCATTGTCATATATAAATATATTTACATATGTATATACCTGAATTTATACCTCTATAAATCCCTTTCCTTCTAGTTCTTTCCTCTATTTCCTTTTACATTCCTCTAGTCCCATTATCATGTTCAGCCTTCATTTGGGTTTCAGTAATTCCTCTTGGTTACATTGCCCTTGGTCAAGCCCTAGCAGGCCTCCTACTGTTGACATATCTTCTAATGGTCTTTTGTTTGTTTGTTTTTTCTAATTTTGATAGTACATGATCTTAAATATCAAGAGCATCACATGCTAGATGATGTGGGTAGACTCAGTTTAATTACACAAACACTTACAAACAGGTCATTTTTTCTAGTTGGAGACAGAACACATGTTACAAGCAGGTCATTTTTTCTAGTTGGAGACAGAACACATGCAGTAGCAGGAGGAGTCTGAGTTATTTGATGCCTGAGGATTTTGCTGGTCTGACTATAATCTGGGTTGTGTTGGGGACTGCAGAGCAGCCTCAAGGAGTCAAGGGTACCCCCTGGGTTGATGGGCATCAAGAAATCAAGTGTCTCGGTTCTATAAGGAAACAGCTTGCAAATAATCTGAATGACTGTGGAAGAAAATTCTTCTCCAGAGGTTCCAGTAAAAAGTGAGGCATTCTTAACATACTGTGATTTTCACCCAGTAGTTATCAATAGTTAATTTGCTGAATGGAGATAAGATTTCATGTCATTTGATCCATAAGAAATGCTCATGAAAGCAGAAGTCAAGAGATCAAAAAACGAGTTGCCTGTGGTAAATTGGCTGCACAAGACCTCTTCGAAGCGTTAAAAAGCAAAGATATTCCTTTGAGGATTAAGGTGCACCTGACTCAGATCCTGATGTTTTCAATAGCCCCCTATGTATGTGAAGGTTGGACATTGAATAAAGAAGCCAGGAGGAGGAGGAGAATCAATGTACTTGAATTGTGGTATTGGTGAGGAATAGTGAAAGTAGCATGCCCTGTCAACAGAACACACAAATCTATGTGGAAGAAGCACAGCCTGAGTGATCCTTGGAGGCAAGGACAGTGAGACTTTGTCTCACATACTTTAGACAAGTTATCTAGAGAGAGTGGTCCTCCGAGAAGGGCCTCATGCTTGGTAAAGGAGAGAGCAGTGAAAGAGAGGACGACCCTCAAGGAGATGGACTGACAGCATGGCTGCAATGATGAGCTCTGTGAGGATGGCATAGACCAGGCAGTGTGTCCTTTCGTGTATCAAGTTGCTATGGGCCAGAACCCGCTCAATGCCAATGAACAACAACCACAGGTTGCCATGGATACAAACTGTCAGGTGATGTATGTGGGCTCTTTTAGCTGCTAGATTTGCAGTACTTTGTAAAGGCAGCAATAGAAGCAAAGATAGTTGTTCTAAATTTGCTATTCCTTCCACTTTATTTTCTTTTTAATCATTTTACTGGGGGCTCCTACAACTCCAGTCACAATCCATATATCCAGCCATTGTATATCAAGCACATCTGTTGCCCTCATCATTCTCAAACATTTGCTTTCTACTTAAGCCCTTGGTATCAGATCCTCATTTCCCCCTCCCTCCCCACCCTCCCCTCTCCAATGATAATTTATAAGTTACTATTATTTTTCCATGTCTTACACTGTCTGATATCTCCCTTCATCCACTTCCCTGTTGTGACCACATGGCGTCGAAGGGATCAGGTGTCAGGCATCAAAGAACTGAAGATCATATCCTTGTAAATTGGGTGGGGGGGGGGGTACACATTGGGGACCCAAAGTTCCTCTGTAGGTAAATGCAGCATCCTTTTCCAGAAGGGTTGTGGGGAGAAGACGAGCCTGTCAGGGTGTAATTTAGCAAATGATGAAACATACAACTTTCCTCCAGTTCTTAAATGCTTCGCTTCCCCCATCCTCTCCACTATCATGATCCCAATGCTACCTTGCAAATCTGGCTAGACCAGACGATGTACACTGTTACAGATGGGAACCAGAAACATAGGGTATCTAGGACAGATGATCCCTTGAGGATTGGTGATGGGAGTGGCAATATTGCGAGGGTGGAGGGGAGGTGGGGTAGAAAGAATTTACATTTAACTTCCTCCCTGGGGCACGGACAACAGGGAAGAGGGTGAAGGGAGACATCCTTCCACTTTATGATGGTGTTTCTCATAAATACCACCACCATTCCACCACCACAGCAGATATTCATAGAGCCTTTTCCAACATACTGGACCCAGCAACCCTTTAAGGATGGCTTTATTATCTCACCTTTAAAGCCGAGAGAATCGAATGGGGGTGGGGAGGGGGGGATTAAGTAAGATGTCTAAGATCACACAGTCCCTGAGGTACTAAATTAGAAATTTATTTCAGAATATCCTATTGCAAAAACACATCTGTGTTCCTTTCACCAAACTACAGCTAGTGCCAGTTGATGTTTACACATTCAATGTGGAGGAGGCTCAGGTTTGCTTCTTGGTCTCTCTGCTAAAATTACAGCGAGGCTGTATTTCTAGCATCTCTGAGTCACTGTTCAGTTGCTGGCCTGCCTTGGCGATACATGTCACACCTCCAATGTGGGGTCAGCTGGAAGCCACATTTGTGTCAGGCGGACTTCATGTTGCAGATGAAAAGAGCAGATAGGGGGATGAGACATGTGAAGCCTCCAGGCCCCCACCTTCTTCTTCCCCAGCACAGACAAGACACGCCACTCCCCCCTGGTTTGGGGGCTCTTGAGTGAGCTTTTTGTCAATGTGAGTATTCATGAGTACAATTTGATTTCAAGAGGTTTAAAGTTCCATTTACTACCACCACCACCCCTCCAAAAGTTACTTTTAAGTTAAAATGATCTTGGAAGTCGTTTAAAAACTCAAAGGTTAACCCTTTGCCTTCCAGTGGTTTCTATCTGACGGAGACCCTCTAGCACAGAGGGTAGCTGTGCTCATTGGGTCTTGGCGACTCGGATCTTCATGGAAGCAGTTGGTGTGCTCCATCCTCTGACCTTTCTGTGAGCAGCCAAATGCTCAGCTACTGGGTCTCAGGCCTCTTCAGAAGTAGTTTAAGGATTTTATGTCTAATTTTATTTAAAAAGGATGCATTAAATGCAAAACAATTTCTTCCTTTGCTCATTTAGCTAGCTAGCATTTTAAAAAATCATCTTTGGTTCGATACACTGTTGTACAAAAAATGAAGAAAGGAGAGCTCCCTGCATTTTGCTTGTTGTGTCATGTTGATTTTTCCCGATTTGTTTTTAAGTCCCTGGACCTTTTCAGGCATTTCATCCGTTTTACTAGTGGATGGAGCCGGACCTATAGCCTTCCTTAAATGTGGCAGCATCTTAATTTTTCTTTACTTTTCAAACATTAATGCAGACACCCACTGCTAATACGCCGGAGACTACAGCTAGCTCTGCTCGTTCATTTGGTGACACACTCATCTATGAAGCGCTCCCAGGCCTGCTTTCCATCAAAATGACGACCATGTTTTTGTTAGCTCCAGTTCCCGTGCTACTTGGCTCCAGATTCCCTGCAGCAGAAGCAAACAGTCAACAGTGCAGCGGGGTTTTAGTCGTTGAGATGAACTCTTCCTCTTTAAAGGAGCGCCGGTGGTACAAGAACTAAACGCTCAGCGTCTAAGTCAGCTGTGCGGACCGCTCAGCCGCTCCGAGAAGGAAGATGTGCGGACGGCTGCTGAAAGGACTGACAGGACTGGACACGCTCTGCGGTCACCGTGAACCCCATCTGCTAGATGGCCACAGGTTTTTCGTCTCCAGAGGGTGACCTAAGGTGATTTGTGTCCTTACTTACACAGCAAAGGGTTTCTCAGTTTCACCAACTCCGTCCTCGTTTTTCAGCTGACGCTGACCCTGTTTTACAATGCCTCGCCTTAGGTCGCAAAGGTTTTCTCAGTTTCTCTTTTACGTAAAGGGACCAAAACAGCAAACAAATGAACTTTCTGCCACTGAGTCCATGGCACCCTACAGCGACCTTTCTGGATAAGGTAGAAATGCCCCCTTGAGTTTCAGAGGCTAACTTGTGATGAGGGGTGGGGGGCGGGGGGAGCCTTGTCGTTCCCATCTGTGGAGCCTCTTCTACTTACCATTATTAGCTCCCCATTTCTCCCAACCTCCTGAGCAACCAACCGTACCCCCAAGGGACCAAATGGATCAGAAGGGAGACGATAGATGATAAATTTTAACCTCACTGCATTTGCAATCATCCACAAATGCATTCTTCGTGTTAGCAAAAAATATGGTGTTTTCAACCTCTCCATATGATTGTGAAAGTTGGCCATTAAATAACGATCCGAGAAGAATCAATGCATTTGAATTACAGTACTAGCAAAAAGTATTGAACATACCATGGACTGCCGAAAGGACAAACAAAAATCTGACTTGGGAGAAGTACTGTGAGTTCTTCCAAATATCTCAAAAACATTTATTGAGCATTTGTTATTGACACAGATTGTAAAAGGATTGTTAAACCATGGAGTTGACATTTTTAAAAATCATTTGGTTGGCGCTCATACAATTATCTATTGTGTGAAACACATTTGTACATATGTTGCCATCATTTTCAAAACATTTTCTTTCTACTTGAGCTCTTGGCATCAGTTCTTTCCCCCTCCCCCATCTCTTCCTCATGAACTCTTGATCACACACACACACGTGTGTGTGTGTATATATATATACATACATACACATATATATATATATAGTCTTACATTGACCAATGTCTCCCTTCATTCACTTTTCTATTGTTCAGCCCCCTGGGAGGGAGTTATATGAAGGCCATTGTGATCAAGTCCCCTTTCTCCCCCCACCTTCCACTTCCCATCCTGGTTTCATCGTTACTCTCATTATTGGTCATGAGGGGGGTTTTCTGTGCTGGATCCCCTGCATTTCCAGCTCTTATCTGTACATCAAGTTAACATTATTGAGAATAACTCTAAAGTTACTCTCTTTTGGGAAACTTAAGAAAAGGACAAACTGTATTCGGTTATGCCCAGAAGTGGGAAGATTTGCTGAAAGAGGGACAGACCATACAGTCTTTCTATTGCTGTGTCATTGAAATGTGCAGAGAGAGGAGTCAGCAGAACCTCACAGATATTCAAGGCTGGTGGTGCACATGTTTCATAGCCCTTCAATCCCATGTGTCACCCTTCACTTCCTCCTAAACCCTTTCCTCAGTGTCCTCAGGAACTAGATCTGTGATCAGCCAACTTCCTATCTTCCTCATTGCTCCAACTACACCCTCTACCTCCTAGCCTTGTGCAAACCCCACAGTCTTTCCAGGCTATGTTCTCTCTCGTACCATGTATATCTTGTGCCTCAGAGGTGTCTTCCTTGCTCCTATTGCTCCTTCAAACCATTTCCCCTGTTCCTCTCTTAAAAAAAACTGCACCTCTTTTGAAATCCTTGCCTTTAGATTATATAACTGTCTTACAGCCCCCACTCATCAGTCGTACACGCTCTACCTTTCCTTGCAAGATTTGGTGTCTATACTGTTGGTCTTATTTTCTGTGGTCATTACATAATCTGGAGTGAATTTGAGACTTGAAAAGATTAGGAGTGAAGGGGTGGAGTCTAGTCTGTCAATTGGCTTATGGCCAAGGGGACCTCTGTGTGGCCATGGCTTTCTCCTGAGGATTCTTCAAATTTCTATATTTCCTCCTTGGAGGCAGGAGACACATTCTCTCTCTCTTTGCTCCTTCCTTGAAAGATGCTCTACTGACAAGACATATGACACTATGCTAATAGAACCCATGCCCTGGGAACTGAAAAAGCTATGTGGATACCCATGCCAGTGCTGAGATGCTTCTACTGCTACTGGATCCACATGACTTTGTACCCACTGGCTGGTGATTTTTCCTGCATTCCGTGTGTGGCAGTCATGGCCTTATGTTAATTTCATGATTGAGATGTAGGGGTGGAGTTTAGCCTGTTAATCTGGAGATAGCCATTGAGTAGCCAATGAGGCCTCTGTGTGGGCATGACTTTCTCCTGAGACTTCTGGAAAATCTCATGATATTTCCCTCATGGAGATGAGACGCTATCTCCCCAGTTGTTGGGAGTTAGTCTCAGATATGATGAATCACGGACAAGATAAGATGGCAGCATCTGAGGAACTGAAGGAGCCAGAGGAGAAGACACACTGCCTTACCCTGAAGGAATCTGAAGCTGGAGAAGCCATGTGGATAGCCCTGACAGCACTGACTTGCTTCTACCACCACTGGATGCTGTTGTTGGACCCTGAGCCCTGTAAGCGAGGAGCCATGAGGAGACCCCTGCCAGCTCTGGGACTCTGCACCCACTGGCCTGTGACTTCACGAGTCGGAAGGAGGCCTTATACACTGGTCTTGGGCATATGGGCTAATATCAAAGTTATGACTTTGAATTGGACTGGGTTGAGATGTTTTCTTAATGTCCTATTCCTCTTATATATAAACCGTTCCCTTACATCCATATGTGTGTCAATGAGTTTGTTGCTCTAGTCTACCCACACTAACATACAGTGTCATTGCATGTGTTTCATCATTCTGAAGGGGACTCCAAAGATTGGTATTGAACATATGGGCTAATATCAAACAAACTTGATCTGGACTGGGTTGAGATAGTTTCTCAATATTCAACTGTTCTTGTATACTTTCTTATAAACATCTGAGTATCTATGAATTTGTTTCTCTACCCAGACTAACACACTTTTCTCCCCTACTTCTGCCATGTGCCTTCAGCTTATGTATGAATGGATTATGGCGATCCCTGGTCATTTCATTCCTCGCCTTTCTCATCTTTCTCAAGCACCCTTCTTTAGCCATACCCTAGATCCTGTTACTGGTGACAATTCCACCCTGCTCCTAACAACCAGCTGATCAAAACCTCCAGTCTTCTGTCCCTACCATTCTACCTGCACCCCATTCTACCTGTCTCCCATGATCCGTCACCTCTATACTCATACCCTTCCCAACCCGGTTTAGACATTCACATCTTTATATTCATCCTCAACATCTTTGTTCAACTCTGTCCATCATGCTTAAGTGGACATGAAACCAAGTGGCTAAATATTGCTACCGAAATCAAATGATCTGATTCATTTTACTTGCAGAAAACACATACACAAAGTACCGTAGACAAGTATCTACATTGAAACCCCATTATCACAGCCTTCTCTTCAGAGTTCAAACTCTCCTTTCATTCTTCGGATGGCATCAAGCCTATTCTTGCCTCCTGGCGTTTCGCACTTGCTTTCTCTCTCTGAATCGCTTATTTACCAATTCTTCAGAAGAGCTACTCTTTAGATCTCAGCTCAAATATCTTGTTTAGATCTGTCTTGAGGACCACAGCTTTTGTGACTTCCTCAAATAACTTTTTACCTCATCACCGGATTGTTCTTTCATAGTCTGGGACAACCTGCCATCCGACTGTTGATTTGTGTATCATCTGCATTCCCAGGGAGATGATGAGCACCAGCAGGGCAGAGACGTTATTTCTTTTGGTCATCATTGAGTCTCCAGCACCTACCGTGATACTTAGTGGAAAAGCACGTAATCAATATCTGTTAAATGAATAAAGAGGTCAGTAACTGAGTTTTTAACTATGTGTTAACCCCCTTGGCTATGCTCTTCAAAGAGATGTGCTCATCTAGATACCATAGTCATTACGAGGTAGCATTGCCACTGTTTTCGTTGGCAGATAAGGAACCTGGGAATGGGAGAGTTGTTTCCTCTGAGTCACGTGGTCGACAGGTATTGTCTGAGCTGAAAGTCTAGCCCAGGCTTGTCCAACATGAAAGATGATGTTCTTTATTGCCAAATCCTAGTGCTACATTGATTCTAGCTCACAAGCTCTGCCCATATTCTAAATGTCCATAGGCCCAAGCTGCCTACACTGGCAGGGGTACGGTATTTGGTTTTCTCTTTCACTCTACTCAGAGATTAGAGCCAATGGTACCCAGCCTGGCTTCAATTCTGTGAGCCCCAAATGCAATAGTTCTGCATGCCCCTTAGCTTACCCATCAGCGGAATAGGAACAGTAACAGAATGTAATACTAGGGATTTCCTTTGTGTGGTAAGGAAGGGACAGAAACAGTGCTCAGGAAAGTCCACTAAGTATTTTGGAGCCCAAACACAGCATGCCTCCCATGTCTCATTGCTAGGGATATTTCCCAAGCAACAGCAACAGCTGCCTGGGCAAGGGTGAGAGGAAGCTGCTTCAACCCCAGCATGGCATTGCAGCCTGTGGGAAAGGCCCTTACATGGCTGTGACCAATGTTTTCCCCTTCCTCCTCATGTTGAATCATTGTGCCTTTGTTCTTTTGAAATTAAGTAGTTTTCTATTTGGCTCATTTTTGGCATAGACTGGGAGGAATTGCCCTCAGGGGATCATTTCACTGGGCAGCCTAATCCCACTGAGATGGGTGTTACCCTGTCTGGAAGTTCTTAGGAATGTGAAGCTACCCACTTGAGGTTAGGAGACTTGAGGAGAAGAAGCGTAATAATCATTAACACTCGCATAGTCACACCACACCAGGTACCTCTGAAGCACTGCAAACCCAAACAAAACCTGTTGCCATGATGTCGAGTGCAACTTACAGTGACCCTGTGAACAGGGGTTCCAAGACTGTCAATATTTTAAAAATAATTTTATTGGGGGCTATTACCGCTCTTATAACATCCCATACATCATTTGTATCCAGCATATTTGTACTTATGTTGTCATCATCGTGTTCTAGACAAGGGGTTCGCAACCTGTGGGTCACAACCCCTTTGGGGGATCGAATGACCCTTTCACAGTGTTGCCCAATTTGTAAGAGTAGCAAAATTACACTTATGAAGTAGCAACAAAAATAATTTTATGGTTAGGGGTCATCACAGCATGGGGAACTTTTTTAAAGGTCATGGCATTAGGAAGATTGAGAACTGCTGTTCTAAATATTTACTTTCTATTTGAGCCCTTGGTATCTCATGGCTATAAATCTTAATGGGAAGTTACAGATAGCTTTTCCCCAAGGAGCAGTTGGAGGGTTTGAACCACTGACCTTTCAGGTAGCAGTTCAAAGCTTACCAGTGCCATCAGAGTTTCTTAACAAGGATGAGGGCACTGGGAAGAGTTAAGGACTGCCAAGGAGACAGTGGGCAACATTGACCCTGAGGTGGGGAGTAGAGAAGACCAAGTGTGTGGTTAACAGGTCTTCTGGACACAAGAGAAATAGCGTTCATAACTATCAACAAGCAGAGGGATACCAGGGCCAGGGCTTCAGCCTATGAAGTCACACACCTTCAGAGCAAAAACACAGTTCCATGGACCCCAATCATTGGGTTATCTATTTCCAAAAGGATGAAAATCCCTATAGGTTCAACCTGACTGGGAGAGTGTTTTCAGGGACTCTCTGCCTGTCTCTATTAGTATCTGTCCCATTCTCTCTCTCTCTCCACACACACACACACACACACACACACACACACACACTCCTGGAAATGTCTTAGAATGTTTTTCTTCTATGTTTAATTAAAGTCATTTTCTATGAGTCAGACTTACTTTGATTCTTAAAATACTTTTCTATCTCCTTCAACACCACCCCTTCCCCACCACATGCTTCCTATCTTCAAATCTTTCTTTTCCCTGTTTGTTCAGACTTAAGGACAACACTAGACAGTGTGAACCTGGCCCTCCTTAACAGTAAACGTATTGGGTGGTGGAAAATAATAGAAGTTGTCATGATTACCTCTTGGCCACCCACCCGATAGTCAGGTCCATAACTTTTAGTGTTTTCCTTAAGTCTAAGCAATTAGGAATCCAAAAGTTTTGAAGAAAGGAAAAATAGGGGAAAAAACATGTAGGCATTTCAAGAATTCTCGTGAGTCTGACTCCTAGTTCAGGTTCTCTGAACTCTTGAGTCATAAAAAGGGGCATGCCCAGACTTCCTCTCCAGCATTGAAAGCCTCAGTCTTGAACATGAAGAGCTGTAGATAAAACCGAACCAAACCAAACCCACTACCATTGAGTTGACTCCAACTCATACCCACCCATGGAAGTTTTTGATGCTGTAAACCTTTCTGGGAGCAAAAGGCCTCATTTTTCTCCTGTGGAGAAGCTGGTGGGTTTGAACCACAAGCCTTAGAAGTTCAACACTTACCCAGAGCTCTTTGGCTATATAGAGAGAGGGATTCACCATGGTATCAGACCTTGAAGAATTTCTCTAGTTTTCTATTGTTACCTTACTGACAATCCTTCCCACTTTGAGTTCTTTTTAATGCATTGTACATTAACTCACTCCACATCTTCAGTCCTCACTCACAGGGATGCTATATAGTGGCCTCTGAGTTTTGGAGGCTGTAGATCTTTACAGGAGCAGAAAGCTGCATTTTTCTCCTGCAGAGCAACTGGGGGGTTGTGAAGCTGATTTTATAGTTAGCAACATGTAATCCAGTATACCACCCGCACTCTTTTGTATCTTCAACAGAGGGTTACATTTTTTTCTCGGGTTTGGCCCCTGAATTCTTGCTCCAGAGTTTGTTTTCTGTGGTAAAAGACTTTGAAGCATTTCAAAATTGGTTTGAGAAGGAGTTGGCCGATGCTTGTAATGATGCAAATACTTTCTGCATAACTCTTTATTTCTGATGCTTGAAATGATGCCAATGCCTTCTGCATAACTCCTGGTCCAGCAACAGAAACCTTGAATTGGTAATCAGTAACCAAAGCAAGTCTCCATTCCGAGGCCTTCTGAGATCTTGTGTAGCCCACCCCCAGAAAAGTCACAAACAGAGAAATATCACAGTCAAGTATGCATCCTCCGAGGCATGCATCAAATCATTACTGAGTGTGTACTGTGTCTGACACTATGTTAGAAGCAGGTCATCAAACTTAAGTACCCTTCTCTGGTTTCTCTCTGGCTGTTATTTTATGTTTTGGTCCTTAGGTGATGCTGAGTTGGCTCCAAGCCGAACAAAATGCTAGCTGGTACCGCACCATCCTCCCAGCAGCACACATATTTGTGCCATTCTTGAAACCACTGTGCCAACCCATTTCATTGCAGGGCTTCTACTTTGCTGAGTCTCTGCTTTATCTAACATGATGCCATTTGGTGGGAACATTTATGGCAGAGAGGTGTATAGAGACATTTGATATCATAATCTCCCCCCCACCCCCCGCCTCCACTTGTCTCCACTCTGTCCCAGCCTCAGCTTGAAAAGTAGCATAATCAGGGAAAAAGTGACTCTTCCCCAACATGCGCTCCCACTGGTGTCCTCTTTGACGCCTGTGCTTTTTCAACATGACTCTCACGAACATAGTCAGGGTTAGAAGCTCCTGGGGCTTTGGAAATTGTGTTGCAGCAACAGCTGGGCCAGAGCTCAGGTCTGCTTTGCAGAATCAAAAGCAAGTTCTACAGAAAAATCATCCTATTGTGAATGAGGGAGGAGTGCAGAGTGGGAACCCAAAGCCCATCTGTAGGCAACTGGACATTCCCTCACAGAAGACTCTTGGGGAGGGGATGAGCCTGTCAGGGTGCAGTGTAGCAATGGTGAAACACACAATGTTCTTCAGGTTCTTAAATGCTTTTCCCCTCACCCCCACCCCTGACTATCATGTGATTCAAATTCCACCTTACAAATCTAGCTGGACCGGAGGATGTACACTGATACAGATAGGAATTGGAAACACAGGGAATTCAAGACAGAAGAACCCCTCAGGGCCAGTGGAGAGAAGGGTGACAATGAGAAGGTGGACGGAAGGTGGGATAGAAAGGGAGAACAGATTGCAAGGATCTACATATAACCTCCTCCCTGGGGGATGGATAGTGGAGAAATGGGTGAAGGGAGACTTCAGATGGTGTAAGATATGACAAAATAATAATAATTTGTAAATTATCAAGGGTTCATATGGAGGGGGGGGTAGTGGGAAGGGGAGGGAAATGAGCGGATACCAGGGACTCAAGCAGAAAGCAAGTGCTTTGAGAATGATGATGGAAATAAATGTCCAAAAGCGTGGATGTCGGTATGGATTGTGATAAGAGTTGTATGAGGCCCTAGTAAAATGATTTTATAATAATAATAATAATAATAATAATAATTTCTAGTAGATCAACTTTTTCTGATTGATAAGATTTTGCTCTCCTTTCAACTTCCTTGTGTAGCGTTTTGGAGCAGCAGGCTGACAGCAAGCATTTTAGCACGTTGCATGAGTGACCCTACCTTATGTCTAAAAAATGTGCATGTGGCCGGGGTGGTCTTTGGTAACAACTTGATCTAAGCTGCATTTGGACCTTTCTAACACTTTTCAAATGTGACCATTTGTCCTTTGCGAAAACACAAACAAACCACACAACTTACTTGAATTTTTGAAGCCTCCTGAGGGGACTCAACATGTTTCCTTAATGCAGTTCAGGTATGTGTACCTGGCTGTGAAGATCTGAAAATGGACACACTTTCATCATGTTGGGGTGGGAAGTGCACTTTACAGAATGACTGACTCGCTTTTCTTTATTTTACCAAAAGATTTCCCAAAGAATACTTGGAAAGGGGGAAGTGCCTGTAAATACTTAACCAGGTGGGATGACTTTAACTTAAGCACGCTTTTTAGATGCATTTTGTGAAAAGGACTTTTCAGATCGAGCAGATAGGCCCACCTTATTTTTAGAATCTTTATCCCATTTCAAATGAAATACAAATGATTGGTCAGGCATCTGGTTAGCATTCAGTGCCTGGCATAGAGTCCATGAAAACAAGACTTTTTCTTACTTTAGATGGGTCGTCACTTCTTTTTTCAACCCTCTCAGATAACCTAATCTTTTCTCAAACTTGAAATATTTCTGGCATTCATGTAAAGCAAAGACAAAAATGTTTGCAGTTGAATAAATGGTATGAGAAGGAGCCATCACTGTTGTGAATCTGTGTCTTCTAGTTAGCAAGAATTCATTCACTGGAATGAGGTCTGGTTTGAGTCACAGAGCAGTGTTCTTAGTGGCCCTGCTTCCCCTGATTGGTTATTTTCATGAACAAATTAGCAAGTGATAAAAAGAGTGGATTGGGGAGGGATAAGATAGAGGTTAAGACAAAAAGAAAATAATTTTATAGACAATGGGATTGCTGCAGAAATGTGCAGGTGGTCCTTTCTGGCCAATCAGAATGAAGTCTGGATGTTTGCTAGACCAGCTGAATAAGATAAGCTCTCTCTGAGCTGAATTTAATCCTCAGAAAACCTTCGTCAGAAGCTTCTGGGGGTTGCTTAAAAGGGAAATGCACATGGACAGAAAGCTGAATGGTAAGTTCGGATCCAGTAGTTCCTAAAGCTAACCCTATTCCCAGGACTTTTGAGTAAGGAATTTCTCTTCTTTTACAATTCAAGTTCAGATTGACTTTTTGTCACTTGCGAATCAGTGGTTCTCCTCTCCATCTGCTCTTTACATCAATTACTGCCCTATGGTTTTTCTAATGAAGCCTGGTGGCAGAGTGGATAAAGCGCTCAGCTATTAACCAAAAGGTATCTGTTTTACTTTTCTGTTTATCTCCATCCAGTGGCTCTGGCTTAACCCACATTCTCGAGACCTCTTGCTCAGATGTGAAAATTCTCAGTGTGTTTCCCAGGTTCTAGTAAGACCTCCACGGTTAGCTACCAAATAAAGTTCAAGTTCTTTAGCTTGACAGTCCACCACCATACCATCTAGCTGGAATCTCTATCTTTTCAACTTTTATTTTCCTGCTAAGTCTCTCCTCCAATTTATACCCAAGAATTATGCATTCTGGGTGAGTAGGCAAGACCTTGGGAGAACTTTGATGTTGAGCCAAGGTCAACTTGCTATTTCTGTGTCCAAATCTTCCAACTCCCAGTCCAAACAATGTCTTGTCCCTGATGCTTTCCCTAACCCCACAAGAGCCCTGGTGGTGTAACGGGTTAACCATAGGATTGAGAGTTCAAACTACCCACCAGGCATTCTGAGAGACAAAAAAGAATCTGCCTGACCTCATAAAAATTTACAGTCTCTGAAATCCTAAGCAGTATTGTTCTCACTCTTTTAGGAACAATTTGAGTCAGAATCAACTTGATGGCCATGTATCAATGGAACTCCACAGCTGGAAATCGTGTTTCCACTCTGAATTCCTATATCCCTTTAACTCTTGACTACTTAGGACTACCTTCTACTTCCTCATATCTTTTCACCTTTATGAGAGCTATTTACAGATTTTTTTTTAAGATTTGAAAAGAAAGAGTGAGTATATTGAAGGGGATACTTTGGAAGTACAAAGGGCCCTTCACTAGTCTAAAAGGTCCCACAAAGCATACAGCCAAACCTTAAATTCTGCTAATGGTGAAACTCTCACCATAGGATGACTTTCTGGGGGACCTTCAGCTATTGGCTGGGTCTCTGTAGTGTACCTCCTCTTGTCAGGTCACTCCAGACCTCAGGCTGTGCCCTTGTCTCAGAACCCAAGCCCAAGAGTCGGTCCAGTCAATGTGAGGGGTACTGTGAATATTTTATCTTTCTCTTGCATTCACCCTTTCTTGTCTCTATGGATGTGTTTATCCAGTCTGCTCTCTAGAATTCTATCTCTCTTCTTCAGACAGAATCTCTTTCTGATTCACATTGGTATGTACACATTGATATGCACATGGCCCTACTGCCATGGTATTAGTAGTTATGTGTTTATGGCATTGGGATAAATGAGTGTTTGAGAAAGAATGCTTAAAGGGGTTGTAGGAAACTTCCTTTTCAATGAAAATAAAATGGGATGAGGACTTCAAAAAGTTTTTGGAAAAATAAAATGACAAGATAATGGAATGATTCCTTAATTTTTGAAGTGCCCACATAGTTACACATAGCCATATTATTATTATTTGTTTTTGTTAGGTGCCATCTAATGGGCTCCAATTCATAGCCTTGCCCTCACAATTATTTTATGTTTGATCTGTGGTTCAAATGTGCCAATCCATCTCCTTGAGGGTCTTCCTCCTTTTTTTGCTGACCTTCTACTTTACCAGTAGGAACCTGGTGGTGCAGTGGATTAACATTGGCCTGCTGACCACAAGATGAGCAGTTCAAACCCACCAGTCACTTTCTATTTCCATAAATAGTTAGAGTCTCAGAAACTCCAAGGGATGGTTCTGCCCAGTCCTGTAGGGTTGCTGTGATTTTTCTGTTCAGTGGAAATCAGTTTAGTTTTTGGTTTTCCACTTTGCCAAGCATGGTGACCTTTTCCAGGGGCTGATCTTGGATTGGTCTTTCCTGACTACATGGCCAAAGCAAAGTCTTACTATCTTCACTTCTAAGAGTATTCTGGATGCACTTCTTTCAAGAAAGATTGGTCTTCTGGCAGGCCAGGGTACTTGCCACCAACACCATAACTCAAATGCATCACTCCTCAGTATTCCCCATTCATTGGCCAGTTTGCACACACACATGAGGTGATCTGATCTGAATCAGGCACACCTTAATCCTCAAAATGGCTCCTTTTTTTCTGAACCTCAAAGAGGTTTTGGACAGCAGATTTACCTAATGCAATGTGTCATTTGATTTCTCGACTGCTACTTATGAAAGCATGGAATGTTGATCCAAGCAAGATGAAATATTTGACCTCTTTGATTTTTTTTCAATTTAAATGATGTCATCTATTGGTTCGTTTATGAAGATGCTGGATTTCTTTACATTGACTTGTAATTCATACTGAAAGCTGTAGTCCTTGACCTTCATTAGCAAGTGCTTCATGTCCGCCTCACTTTCAGGAAAGTGTGACCTGCACATCAGAGGTACCTCATGAGCTTTTCTTTGATGTACCTTTATTCTTCATAAAGTCCAGCATCCTCAATTGAATAATCATGATGAAAAGATACAACCCTGACACACACCTTTCCTGCTTTTAAACACTGCAGTAAGCCTTCATTCTGTACAAATGACTGCCTCTTAATCCATGTATAGATTTCACATAAGCACAATAAAGTGTTTTGAATTCCCAATTGGGTTAGTCCAGGTAGACTAGAGAAACAAATCCAGAGATATCCATATGTGTAAGAGAGAACTTTATATCAAAGAGCAATTGTACATTAAGAAAACATTCCAGCCCAGTCCATATCAAGTCCATAAGTCCAACATTAGCTCATATGTCAATACTAGTTCATAAATTCCTCTTTACACTTATGCAGCAATGCAGTGATGCTGAGTGTAGGAATATCACAGAGCAGGGGGTAGAAAGTCATGTGTATAGAGTGGTGGTGGAAGCATCTCAGCACTGGCATGGGTCTCCATGTGGTTCCTCCAGTCCCATGGCTTTGGCTGTATCAGTGTAGCTCCATGTGGCTTGTCAGCAAGAAGACGAAGCAGAGAGTCTGTCTGTGTCTGACCTCCAGTGAGCTATTTATCTCCGTGGCACCTCCAAATGAGGTCATCCAGTTTCAACCAGATTGACCAGACTAGATCCCACCCCTTCAGAAGTTGACACCAGACTTTGTAAGTATCACACCATTCCTCTCAGTGTTATGCATATTCATTTTGATATGCACAGTCAAATGCCTTTTCATGCTAAGTAGTCTATAACAACTATTGAAACATAAACACTCTTGGAATTCTTGAGAATGTTTAGAAAATGATTTTCTTAAGTACTCAATTTTACATGTTGCTGCAATATTACACTTTATTTGCTAGCATAAATGTAAAATTTATGTAAATCTTTGGGAAATCCTTTATAATTTTCTAATTATCACCACTGATGATCATCAAGCATCACATATGATGATTGTAATTGAAAAAATTACCTAATGATTGACAGTTCTTTTGATCATGTTACTATTAGCATTAACCTCTATTAAATAGTGTATTACAGTTTATAAAATGCTTCTGTAGGCATTTCTTCATACTTGTTTCACAATCCAGGATCAGAATAGCAGGAATTGTCTCTTTTACCAGTAAAGAAAAGATAAAGTCTAAGAAAGGCTGAGAGACTGGGAGATTGCGGTGACTAAGCAAATGACCCATACAGACTAAGACACACAGCGTCCAAACCTTCTAGTACAGAAATTTTCTAATTATTCTATACTTCTGTGGTAGTTATATAATTTCAGTCAAATTGATATATAAAAATGGAGGGGTGGAGTCTGGCCTGTCAATCAGATCACAGTCTGATTGCACCTCCTTGTGAGGGTGCCCTTCTCATAAGAAGGGCCCTGACAACCTTTCTCTCTCTCTGCTTTTACCTTCCTGTTGGCAAGACACACTGAGACTCGATTAGCAGCCACTGCCATTGGAGTCACCCAACTCTGCCCCCACTGGCCTGTGATCTTCCTGCATTCTGCATCATCCCATGTGACTGTGTGAGTCTCAAGAGGGACTTTTGAATGAGTATTGGACTTAGGCACTTGATTTGAACTGGAATGGGATGTGTTATTAATGCACAATTAGCCCATGATATAAAGCCCTTTCTTATACATGAGTATAAGTCTCTCTGGATTTGTTTCTCTAGTCAACCCGGCCTCACACAGCTCCTTACCTTAACTGTGTTCCCTTGACAAAGACTAACTTAACAAAGGATTCATTAGTTCTGATTTTAGTCAAAAGGCAATGTGTTTGTTGTTTTTTTGTGTGATCTCTAGAAGAGTGAATCAAATTAATGACAGAAGCTTTACTCTCTTTTTTGTTTTGATTTGCTTCCCTTTGTATTAGACTGGCTTCATAGATAATTTGTGGCCATTGTAATATAAGAAGAGGTCTTGGTAATGTATATACTTAGGTTCCTAAGGAGGAAATTCAGGAAGACAAACTCCTGCCCTTGACTTCTCCTTACATGTAATTATTTGCTTATTATTTCTCCATCCATCATTACTCAAGCTTGAGGGTGGGGCCCAAACAGAAGAGGACAGAACCAAGAGAAGTAGAGGCAACTTGAGAATCCCTCACCTAGAATGGCCCTGACCTTGATCGTCTTGGTGTGTGAAAACATCAATATCCTTTATGTTGAAGCCATGTTGAGTCCATTGTTTGCATCTGAGAACAACCCAACAGAAACAACCTGGAACACTTTATACTGTATGGGTTTGGGGTTGGAGAGACCTGGATCTTAATCTTCTCATCAAACTAGGAATGTGACATAAATATTGGAGCCTTAACATGATCACAGAAGTAAAATGTGGTGAAGAAAGCTGATGGTGTCTGGCTATCAAAGGATATATCATCTGGGGTCTTAAAAGCCTAAAGATAAACAATAGACCATTTACCTGAGAAGAGACCACACCCACACAGAAGAAACACAACAGCCATCGTGGACACAAGGTGGTGAAAGTTCTAGGCAAGAGACATCAAGCAGGGGGAAAAAAAGCAAACACATATCACTGTGTGCATACATCCC
>PVJH01030660.1:0-24593 GCA_004026705.1 Nesogale talazaci
ACGGTGGGGAACCCCTGGGTTAGGGCCAATAATCGCAGGCGATGGGCGTCTTCATTGTCCAGTGCTTGTAATAGAATCACCCTAAGGGTGGATTTAACAGACCATTTCTTTTCTCACAGTTTGGGAGACTAGAGCCCGAATTTAGGACCCCAGCTCAAGGGAAGTCTTTCTCCCCCTCTCATTTCTTGGAGAAAGTCCTCGTTGGCTTCCAACATCTGTGGGCCTGATGTTCCTTGAAGACCTTGATGTTGCATGGAATCAGTTTTCCCCGGGGGCCAGGAGGTCCTCAGTGTAGATACTCTGCGTTCAAAGGGCACACTCCACCCCAGTTCTGTCTCCCGGGTGTTAGTGAGGTGCCCTGCCTCTCTGCCCACACCCCTCTCCCTGGCTGCTCTTGTGTGACTCCAGGTGTGACTCAAGCAAGGGCTGACTTACGTGAGGGGAGGAGGAGCGTCAAGCTGTCTTGTCAGGCTCTCCTCAAGGAATCGTGTCCCGTTAGAACGCACACCGTGGTGGAACGGACAACACACCAAGGGAAGGCTACTACCAAATGGAGGGTAACCACGTCAGACCGGGAATTGGTGGCTGGCTAATTTGACACGTATTTGGAGAGAACACAATTCAACCCACGGCTGCGAGGGTCACTGGGGGGGGGGGGTTCCCCTTAGCAGGGGCCTCCCACAGCCAGTTCAGTGGGAATGAGAGCAGGGTCCGACATCATGTGTTTGGAAGTGGGGTGTGTGTTTGGAAGTGGGGGTGAGCACGTATCTGCCAAAGGGGGAGGGACGTGGATCAACTCTCTCTCTCTCTGAAAGGAGAGCCAGGTCAAGGACCCAAGTAGTCTTTGGTCCCATCATGTGGGGGGATGACCACAATGTGTATTAGAACAACAGCTTTGGGGGGGGGGGGGGGTACGCAGAGTAAGGGACCAGGCCGGGGAAGGGGGTGGGTGGATGAATCTAAAAGATTTCTAGGAAGAGCAACTAACGATGATCTTGCAGTGTTCATGGCTCCTCCCCTTGATTGCCCAGACACCACACTGTGAGGGCACAGTTTCCCTCCCCCTTACGGGTTCAGCGGCTGACTTTGCGAGCCTTGCCAATATCACGCAGCTCTCCAGTGGAGGCTAGACTGCAAGAACCCTACAACTTCGCCTCCAAATCCAGGAAAAGTCTGTCCTCCTTCGCGCAGATATCCATGTGTCGTGTAAAGTTTTCTGTCCTCCACTCGTCTTTTTTGGGATCCGACTCAGGCATGAAGAATAGGCAATAAAAGACTTTTTTTTTTTTTTAAAAGATAGCTGAGCCCTGGTGGCGCAGTGGTTGTGTGCAGCACTGCGGCCCACAGGGTTGACGGTTCAAATCCAGCAGCAGCTCTCCAGGAGCAAGGCTGGGCTTCCTACTCCCACCAGGGCAGCCTTGCGAGGAAGAAGAAGAATTAAAAAAAAAAAAAAAGAGTTGAAAGACGTGTCCTCCAGGAGCAAGATGAGTTTCCTACCTCCAACAAATGGAAAACAGACTCAGGATGTGTTATTAGCGGTCCCGTGCCAAATCTGTCTGCGCTCTTCTCATTCGGAGACCCCCGAAGCTTACTGGACGGTGCTTCCTCGAGGGAAAGTTAGCCACCCAAGATCATTCAGCGCCCCGCAGAGAGAGACACTTTGCACAGACGGGTGACAGCCACGTGTAGGGGACCCGCAGGACCGCCCGCGTCCACCAGATGGTGCCACCATTCACTGAAAGTCTCCAGGGCTGTGCGCTGGGGCTGCATCCAAGTTGGAGCCCCGGGGTGAGAAGAGCTAGTTTAACCTGCTGCAGAGAGCAAGAAAGTCCTCCCGGCCGCGTGACGTGGAGTAGCCGGCCGAGAGGGAAAGGGGACAGAAAGGACAAACCGAGGACTATGTCCTCCCATTTCTGCATGCGGAGGCCTCTTCGATGACTGGGCCCTTCAGCCCCTTTTCTCATTGGCGCCTCTGAGAGCTGGGCTGGGACACCAGGGCTGGGGAGGGAGGGCCACCACCTCAGAGGTAAACTTTCACTCTGTTCCGCACTGGCTCTCACTCTATATGCAAATCTATTCCTGATGGCAAATCTGGATCCGCAACAGATTCAGCCCGGTGGAGAAGCCGGTGTGGACAGCCTGGTGCAATTATATTGCGCATTAATGAGCTGTGGGCTCCATCCTAATGTGTTGATATTTAGTAATATTTGATAATGAAAGAGAATATAGCCTTTGAAGTCAACATGTTCTGGTGTCGCTGGCTGTTTCTAAGCAGGAACATTCATTATTTTGTTTGACAAATTGGCCTGCTTTGGAATATTAAACACCCAGTCTTTAGAGGGCGGGGAAGATGAAAGCAATCAAGGCTATTGTGCTCACGGAGTGCATTTTCCACGAAGCCAGAGCCCAAAGCGCCTGCAAGGTTTTAACGGCACGATCCCATCACCAGTAACCGCGGCTCCAGGCTCCCTCCTCTGAATCCTCACTCCGGGAGTGCAGGGCCTGTTTGCTGCAGCCCACGGCAGACCTGCCTGTGCCAGCGACTCAGATTTTGTCTTCTTGTTCCATGTCATCAGCCCCACTTAGAGGACTCAGAAGGAGGAAATTGGAAACCAGAGGGCTAAGGCATGGCCAGGTGCAGCCTCAGGGAGAGTCAGCCTGGGAGGGCTTGGTGACAAGTTCCTGTTGTTTCTCTGTGGTTTCCAGAAGAAACGGAAAATATCCTTTGTGTGTGTGTGTGTGTGTATGTTCATTCTTGAGTGATGCTCGGCTCTGGCTGTGGCCAAAACATAATATAGGTGAGATGATCCATCAGTACGGATTATGGTAGTTAAGAGAGATGAAGTAATCACATCTCCTCCTCACTGATCGACTGTCTCCGGGGCTAACATTTCACATTTATGACCAACATTGAACAAACAAGCAAACGAACGAACAAACGGCTATCCAACTATTTTTCACTTAAGTTATGTATACCTGGTGGTGGCGAGGACCCACGTGCTGGGGCTGGAGTGGCCCTAGCGGGGACAGTCGAGCTTACGTGTCAGCTTGACTGGCTTGTGTTCTGTAAGGGGTGAGGCATTTCAGAACTAGAGGAAAGTTACCTGTTTCATCGTTGCTACACTGCACCCTGACTGGCTCATCTCCTTCCCGAGACCCTTTTGTAAGGGGATGTCACTTCACTGCCGATGGACTTTGAGTCCCCAGTCTGCACTCTTCCTCATTTATAATGTTATACTTTTTTTTAAATTCTTTAATGCCTGATGCCTGTTTCCTTTGACACCTTGTGGTCACACAGACTGGTGGGCTTCTTCCATGTGGGCTTTGTTGCTCCTGGGCTAGATGGACCCTTGCCCAAATTTCATCCCGAAGAGGAAGCACTGCGGGCATGGAGTACGAGGTGAAGAGAGACATTAAAAATCCCCCCAGGGAACAGAAAGGACCCCGATGGGATTCTTTTTCACAAGTTCCAAATCCTGTGTTCTTCTGCAGTGGTCCATCTGAGCGCTTGAACCTTCCTCTGTCTAGTTATGCTAGGTGGAAGCTGAGACCACCCTTTCTCTCAGACCCTGTCCCTGGGCTGCCACCAACTCCTTTTGGCTTGATCTTCTAACAATCTCTGAGTGCTTTTACTTTCCTCTAAGCTGCCGTCACGTCTCACCTTGGCGATCTGGTCTCCAATCCACTTTGTGTGTGATTCTTTCATTATCAGGCATCCTCATGCAACCAGAAGGGGCCAGCACCATGCATCGAGTCCAGAACTTGGCATGTCATAGGAACTTGGTACATATTGGTGGAAGGAATCAACGAATTTATCTCTGGGTAGATGGCCGGTGCTGCGGACAAGTTCTAACTCTTGTCTCAGCTTAGATCCGTCACTAGGGGATTCTTGAAGCCTTGGGGCTAGAAGGGTTTCAATGCTCAACACTTCTTACAAGGTTTAACAGGAAAAGATAGCACAGGTGAGTATCACTCTCCGCCACGAGTGTGGGAGGCTACCACTTGTCTGCATTGGGCATTTGTGCCAATTAGTTTCTCTATCCTCCCACAATGCTTTGATACGGATCACACGGTCTCTGCAATAGCTACTAACCTCTGCCATGATCTCATGTGGCAGATCAGACATTGAGGCTCAGAAAGGTTAAGCAGTTGGCCTAAGGTCACACAGTTAGTAAAGTGGGGAGACTAGACTTCCAAGCCAGACAGCGTGGCTCTGGCGCCTAGCTTTTTAGCGACTGGCCCTCTTTCCAGGGGCAAGCCCTTCATCTTGGGTGGTGAACTCTAAAGGGCAGGCAGTTGGCCAGCCCCGCAGCCGCAGGCACAGAGCCCAAGACCAAGTCCTCTCTTCAGGAGGAGAAAGAGCACGCATGGTCTGGGTTGGACCAGGAGGGCGGGTGACAAGATGGTTTGTCAGAGAACTTGGATGAGTTCCTGGTACTTGGAGGCTTCAAAAAATTCATGGGAAAATGGAATGAAGAGGTAATAGAACTGTTTTTTCGAACTCTTTGAAGTCTCTTCGTTTCCCCCCTTTCTCAGGCCCATGGTGGAAAATGTCCAGTCACCACAAAGGAACCGAGGAACCTGGCAAGGTCTGTCCAGCTTGATGTCTGAGACACTCCAGCAACTGTACCCGAGAAGGCACCCTGAAAGGTGGTTCTGGGAGGGGGGAAAGTGTTACCAAACAGGGGTGACCTCAGTTGAATCCCTACATTCTTAAGACCCCCTCCATATACTCTAGCCAGCACTATGGTCAAGCGAACTCACCCTGGACCTTATCTCTATAAGCCAGAGGCTAGTATTGTGACCCTGTGACTCTGTTGAGGGGGGCTCCCCCTAATGCTATAAGCGATTATTCCCAGGAGCCCAAAGCTGAGTAGACAGAACTCGCTCTTGCTGGGGCAATGAATCAGCCGTCACCTTGGTTCAACCGTGGTGATGATAAATGGCACATGGTGGGCATGGTGGTTCAAGGTGGACTGGAAAGATGCGGGACCTTGGTTTAACGTCTGAGTGAAGACATGTCCTTGTTCCCATTCTCTGAACACGGACGAGGCAGGGTGTCACCCGGGAAGTGACTAGCACCCGTCTTGCCACCCGGAGAGAAGCCAGGCTCAGAATCAATTTGATAGCATGCAAGGGAAAGCAGAAAGACAGAAGGAAGCCCGTGCAGGCTCAACCACCAGCCCCAGCAGTTTCATAGAGTTGACTCCAACTCATAGTGACCCCTGACCTTTCAGAACAGGATTCTGATCCATAGGGGGGATTCTCCATGACTGGGTTCTTTGGGTGGATTTGAACTTTTCCGCTTGGATTGGAGCGCTCAACCCCTTGCACCACCCAGGGACCCCAGGACTCAGTAATCGGGGCCCCAGGACTCGGTAATGGAGAGTGCATGGGTCGGATCTAGCCACCATGTGGTTTGTCTCAACGGTTGTTGGGACTCAGCCAACATTCTTTGTCTGTGTGTCTTCAGTGGCTGCTTTGACACCACACTGGCAGAGGTTCGTGGTTGTGACAGAGACCTTAAGATTGGAAAGACGGAATGATGTACCAGCTGGCCCTCTCCAGAAAGGGTCACTCACCCCATACACTGTCACCCCAACTTTCTCAAGGGGCTGTGCTCTGCTCACCCATACTGGTCACCCCCTTGAAATACACTCTCCTTTGGATTCCTCCTTTTCCCTGTCTTACTTCCCCTCATCTCTACCAGTGCCTCCACTCCTAAACAACTTGCTCTTGAATTCTTACACCAGTGTCAACCTCTGTGGGACCTTCCCCCCCTCCCACCCCCCAGGCTCCCAGCACAATCAACAATGTGTTTTCTCTCTCTTCTCCTTTCCCTGATGCTATTCAGTCAATTCTGAGTCATGGCCACCTTCTGTGTGTAGTTCTGTGCTCCATAGAGCTTCCTGTGACTGGTCTTTTCAGAAGGGGATCTTCCAGCCTTTCTTCTGAGATGGCCCTGGGCGGACTCGAACCTCCACTCCTTTGATTGGCAGTAAGTGTGTCAACTCTCTGCATCATCCTGGGATTCCTCTTCCAGGTAGTTGCGAGGTGCCATTCAGTCCGTTCTGACTCATAGTCACTCTGTGCAAAACACAACACAACACAACACAACACAACACAACACAACGTAACCCAACACCACCCTATCCTGTGCCCCAGTCTTATGCTGGAGTTCACGGTTGCCATCACTGTGTCAATCTGTCTCGTGGAGGGCCTTTCTCTTTTTCACTGCCCCTTTACCATACCAGGCACCATAATGTGTTAGTCTGATATAAGTCTGATGTAAGCCCATATGTCTGATACCAATCTATGAAGTCCTCTCCAGACTCACGCCACACATGCGCTGACGCCAAATGCAGCCGGATCCCAGGGCCGTGGGTGGGAAGTCTTGTGGATCCAGTGGCATTGTAAACAACTCAGCACTGGCAGGGGTTTCCATGTGGTTCCTCCCACTCAGGGAATTGGCTGCCATCAGCCTTTCTTCACGTGGTTTGTCAATGAGCAGAAGAGTTAGACAGAGAGAGATAGAGAATCTCCCACCCCCAAAGAGAAATACAGAAACTCCCAGAATCCTCAGGAGGAGGCCAGGCCCACACAGAAGTCTCTTGACTCTGATCTGCTTGACAGGTAAAGCTCCACCCCTTCACTCTAAATCCTCAACCCAACACCAGATAATTTAACTACCACAAGGGCCTTCCTCTTTTTTGCTGTCCCTTTACCTTACCAAGCATGATGTCCTTCTCTAGGGACTGGTCACTCCTGACAACCTCCAAAGCACATATGATGCAGTCCTGCTGTCCTTGCTTCTAAGGAGCTTCGTGGCTGTATTTCTTCCCAGATATTATTTGCTCTTTTGGCAGTCCATGCTATGTTGCAAAATAAGAGCTCCTCAAAGAATATGAGGATTGTGTTAGTCCAGGTAGACTAGAGAAATAAATTCATAGACACACATATGGATATAAGGGAAAGGTTTATAGACAAGAGGAATGGAACCTTGAGAAAGCACCCCCACCCAGTCCAGTCCAAAGTCATTAATCCAGCATTAGTCCATATGTCTGATACCAGTCTATAAAGTCTCCTTCCAACTCATGAAGCACGTGCAATCAAAGCATCCCGGGGCTGGCAGGGGTCTCCCCACTTCCAGGGCCCAGGGTCCATCAACAGCATCCAGTGGTGGTAGAAGCAACTCAGTGCTGACAGGGGTCTCCACGTGGTGTCTCTGGTCCCATCAGGGTAAGACCATGTGGCTTCTCCTCCGGCTCCTCCAGTTCCTCGGATGCTGCCATTTTGTCTTGTGAGTAGTTTGTCGTCTTGGAGACTTACTCCCAGAGACTGAGAGTCAAGTCTCTCTTCTTCAATTGGAAAATACCACAACACTTCCCAGAACTCCCAGGAGAAAGCCATGCCTACACAGAGGCCTCATCGGCTACTCATTGGCTACCCCCAGATTAACTCCACCTCTACATCCCAATCATAACATTGACATCACGAATACATGACCGCCACAAGGATTAAATGGATTGATACACATAGAGGTCTGAAGAACAGTGCCAGAATGTAGTTAGTGTTCAATCTGCACTGGTAGGTCACCACCTTACACCTATTATAATAACACTGGGTGCAGACTAAGCCTGGGCAGCCAACATTTGTGTGCAGACTCAAAGTGGATGGCATATTTGCATCTCCCTTTAAAAGGATTGTGGGCACTTTTCTTTTTTCCCCTGAAGGCCCCTTTGCCCCTGAGGCTGGAGGAGGCCCTCACATCAGTATTAGTTGTTGCATTTGTATAATCTCCTCACTGGGTAATTGTCTATGAACGTGCTATTTAGAAAGTCTACAATGTGCATTTAAATAGCATCTTGTAATCATGGGGGGGACTGGAAAATCACTATACTTGCCAGCCAATTATCATGGAATCACAGGACGGGAAGGAACAGCAGATGTCATTAAGTCTAGCCCTCGGTCCCCTCCCTACACTCCCAGCCTCAGGGCAGGACCCAAAGCTCGAGCATATTCACACACAAGCCCGGCCCCATTTTGCAAAAGAGGTCCCCCCCGCTTTGGGGGAGCGTGTAATGCTTTTTTAAAAATCCAACTTTGAATCGTTCAAAACACAGCTTCCTCAGAGACAATCAGGCCTAGGTTTCACTGGCCACAACTCAAAATTAGTTCAAGCTCTGGTTCAGTGTCTTAGCTCTGATGAATTCCCCCCCCCCCAATGATTTTTTTGGGGGGCTTTTACAGCTCAACCCGGGTGGATTTTGCTTTTCCTCATTTCACCCCGACTTTCAAGTTCTGGCGTTAAGTCTAGCACTCCTCCAAGCGTCCCCCACCTCCTTGGACAATGGGACCACAGGCAGGCAGGAGCTCTGAGATTCATGTGGGCCAGGCCCGTGGGGGGTGGGGGGGGCTGAGAGGGGTGGGGGGGAAAGAGGGGAACACCCTTCAGGGTTGACTTTCAAACCCAAAGGCCTTTCTTCATTCAGGCAGTCTAATCTGTCCCCCAGTGCAGTGTATTCAGATACTACCCATCCTCCTCCAATATTTTCCCCAGGCCTATGGCCTTCATTCTTGGGGTTCTTTGAGTTGTTTCCATAGCGACAGCCACTTGTTGCGCTTTGAATCTCCCATAGCAATTTGCCAGCTAAGCCACTGAGCACCAGGCGTGTGTGCCAGGCTAATCAGACAGGGTCGGCTTCCCTTCTTTTGGTCCGCCTTCGGCTGGGGGTTGCCTCACAAAACAGAGGGCCCCGTTGGCTTTCAAAATCCTTTGGCCGCTGCTCATTATCCCACGCGGTATTTCAGACGGAACCAGTGGGCACCATGTTTCCGCGCCCAGCCCGAGGGTCGGAGTGTGCCATGGCAACAGCGGGGAGCAGGGCACTTGGGCCTGCTCCCTCCGCTCGCCCCCTACAGCCTCCCTTCCCCTGCCCCCCTTTCATCTTCTACAAGTGAGAATGTGTTTGATCGGAAACTCATACCTCCTTGTTTGAAAGGGAGGGTGATTGGATGAAAACAATTCCATTGTGTGGCTGAGTACCTTAATCGTGTGTGTGTGTGTGTGTGTGTGTGTGTAGTTGTTTGTAAGATGACCAGACGTCCTGTGGCATTTTAAAATGAAAATAAATATATTACAATACTATTTTTTGCGTTCTATGAAAATTTTTGTTGCTCCACATAGACCAAAATTTTTTTTTTTTTGGTGGGGGCATCACTGCTCTCCGGTGGTGGGAGTAGGAGGCCCAGCCCCACTGCTGGAATTGAACCTCCGTCCCAGTGGGCCGCAGTCCCGCACACAACCACTATGCCACCAGGGCTCAGCCCCATAGACCAAATTTTTAATCAAGAACGAGCCCCCCCCCAGCACGCCCCCCTCTCTCCTGGGTCAATGGTGTCTTGCTTAAAATCTGGTCGCTTTAGAACGTGCCTATCCCTCACTCATCGACTAGCTTGTTACCTGTGACATTTCACGTGTACTGCAGTTGTAAAGAACCCACTCTCTGAGACTGTCTTGCTGCTGATGTCTGGAAGCAGTGACTGCTGGGGCGTAAGGCAAGAGAAAGGGGATGATGATGGTTGAGCCATCTCTGTCCCTTTGGCTGCACCATGCTGTTCAGTGGCTTGGCAGTTAAGGAATGATGTAGTTTGGCAGTGGGGGAATGATGTAATTTGGCAGTGGGGGAATGATGTAATTTGGCAGTGGGGGAATGATGCAATTTGGTAGTGGGGAATGATGTAATTTGGCAGTGGGGAATGATGTCATCTTCTGTTTCGTGACTTGACGTGATCACCCTTCATCTGGGCATAAGTTTTCCCATGAAAACCTGGTCATGGGACCTCACCATGTTGACAAGTGAGAAGTGGGTATGTACACAGAAAACACACATACACACGTTAGCACCTCTTCCCCTGTGTAACCCTTTTGTCTTTTTTCTGAGGGGCTCCCTCCTCCCCATTAACCTTCACAGCCTCTTTAAGATTCCTATCTAATGCTTTGAGTTCCTATCTAATGCTGGATGCTGTCCGTATATGCCCTTCTTAAAAGAGCACCATGCTCAAGGCAGACAGTTTTTGCTAGTCAAACTAACCGATTTTGTGTGTCCAGGCGATTTCTGGGGATATTTTTGGTTGAAGGATGATATCATAAAAGCGTCCCTTTTCTGACGGTGGGGCTAGAAATAATTTGAATTTCTTTTCTGAAGAGGCCCCTATCCACCCTGTCAGCGACCTTAGCCCAGAGCCTCCAGGACTCTGGCTGTCCTGACCATCTCAGGCGCGCGCACGCGCATGCATGCGCGCATGCAGACTGGAATTCTTCGCCGTTTCCCCAGGGGGGTATTGAGCCTAATAGGTGTAAAAGCCAAGACGTACAAAAAGCATTAGGGATTCAAGTGAACGACTATCCCCGCAAGTTGAGAGAAGAAAGGAAGAAATCCGATTAGGGGATCAGCAGATGAAAGCTCTCAGAGCCATCCACAATCGGGTCTTAGTGACTTTAGTCGAAACGCTTCCCTCCCTTACCTCCACGGCAGCGCTGGGGTGCACCTCCAGCCACGGCCACTCTGCTGCTTCCCTTAGAGTCTGCCAGATTTTACTCTTGGTGGCTGCTGGGCTCTGGGAAGCCTCGCTCAGCAAAGCTCCTCTGATCAAAAAGCATTGGTTGGTCCGCCTGTGGCCTCAAGGCACCTTTGCTTTGCCTTCCTCTTAGGGAGCCACTAGGTGAAGGGTCCGCGCCGACTAAACACCTAGAAAAAGCCAGGGCTTGACCCTCAGAGAGATGCCTGAAAGTCTGGGCCTGGCCGGTCCCATCACGGGTTTTAACGGAAGGCTTGAAAGCAGGAAATCAGAGGCACAGAATGGTCCAAAGCCCAAGGCTTCTTGGCAGTGCTCATAGACCACATGCTTGAACGAAATGAACACCAACACCAAGGGCAGCTTGTCAGGCCGGGCCGCGGCGCAGATCTATTTTTGAGGCAGGCAAAAGGAGAAGGAAACGCTCTAAATGAAAAGTCAGCCTTCTGAATGGCACACAATAAAATGGGAGGCGCCGTGATGGAATAAGGCAGTCCAGCGCACGAGGCCTGGAACCAGCCGGTCAGGTCAGCGGATTTGGCACACTTCATGTGCGCAGGTCCCGGGACGCTTTGCAGTGTCTCCGGGGGACTTTGGGAAAGTGGGTTTTAAGCAGATCCGCCTGAGGTCGTCCTCAAAGGACTAGAAATCAGTACTGGATGGTGACAGTGGTAATACCAAGAGGGTGGAGGGACGATGGAGTAGAAAGGGGGAAACCAATGATAAGGATCTACATATAGCCTCCTCCCTGGGGGACAGACAACAGGGAAGTGGATGAAGGAAGACATGGGACAGTGTATGATATGACAAAATAATCATAATTTCTAAATGATCAAGGGTTCATGAGGGAGGGAGAAGCTGGGAGGGAGGAGTAAAAATGAGAAGCTAATACCAAGGGCTTAAGTAGAAAATGTTTTGAGAATGCAACAAATGACAAATGTGCTTTGCATACAATGGATGTATGTACAAGTTGTGATAAAAGTTGTATGAGCCCCAATAAAATGATTGAAAAATAACCCAACCAGTTAAGACAGGGGAATAGTAGGAGAAGATGAGGAGAAATGGGGAGTTAACAGCAATGAGTATGAGAAAAAGGTGCTCTGAAACTGATTGTGGTGATGGTGACACAGGTCTTCTTAATGCAGTTGAACAATTCAACTGTATGATATCTGAAGCATATACCAATAAAACCATTTCTTAAAGATCTGATTAGTAAATATTTGGATATTGTGAGCCCTCTGGCCCCAGTGACAATCACTCAAAGTCATGGTGTGAAAATAGCTACAGGTGACCGTAGCTGTGTGCCAATAAACCTTTATTTACAGATTTAAAAAAATCGGTACTGGGTTCTTAGCTGGGCTGTTCAGTTTTGGGCTTCTTAAGGATCTCTGTGATTTAGGATCCCCCCCCCCACCATTATAGCATCATGCCAGTCAAACTAGTGCAAGTAGTCCTAAAATAGACTAATGTTGCTGATGTCAGACAGGGCTGTACTGGCTTGATTCAGTGCTTGATACAGACGGGTTTCTCCCTGGATGGCACGATGGGTGCCAAACTCTTTCAGGGTGACACCCTTCTTTGTCTATGTTCAGAGACTGTGAAAGAAGATATGTCTTCACTCAAACGCTAAACCAAATCCCACATTCAGTCCCTTAGACTGTTCCCCCCCCCCCCATGTGCCATTTACCATCGCCATGGTTGAGCCAAGGTCACGGATGATTCTCTTAGGCCTGGATTTCTACACATCCCTAAAAACATTGTTGTAGTAAGCTTGAATTCTGCTCACTGGCTTAGGACTGCCTGGGTTTGTCACCTCTGGAGTTGACCTGTGTGTGAGTCCGGGTAGACTAGAGAAACAAATTCACACACATATGGATATAAAGGAAAGGTTTATATACAAAAGGAATGGGGCATTAAGAAAGCATCCCAGCTCAGTCCAGTTCAAAGTCATAAGTCCAATATTAGCCCATATGTCTGATACCAGTCTATGAAGTCTCCCGACTTACAAAGCATGTAGTATGACACCAGGAAAATCACAGGCGAGTGGGTGCAGGGTCTTGTATGTCTGGTGACACTAGAAACATCTCAGCGCTTGCAGGGGGTTTCCTCTTGGCCTCTCAAGCATCTCAGCACAAGCAGGAGTCTCTATCTCTCTTCTCCAGCCCCAGAGGTCTGGTTTCATCAGGGCAAGACCATGTGGCTTCTCCTCCAACTCCTCCATTCCCTAGGAATCAGGATGGATCAGCATGCTGTCATCTTGTCCTGTCAGAAGTTTGTCTCAGTCAAGTCTCTCTTCTCCAATTGGGAAATACCACAAGATTTTCCAGAAATCTCAGGAGAAAAGTCATACCCACACAGAGGCCTCATTGGTTACTCATTGACTATCTCCAGATTGACAAATTAGACTCCACCCACTAGACTCCCGATCACCAAATTGGCATAGGTACATGACCTCCACAGCCTGGAAGGTCAGTCCCACCTCAGACACAGGGCATCTTAGTTATCTTGTTATCCTGTTGAGATGCCACATGGAGCTATGCTTATGGCACCCAGATCCTTGGAGCTGATGGAGCTACACAGAGACCCACGTCAGGGTTGAGATGCTTCTATCGCCACTGGATCCACAGGACTATCCACCTGTGATCTTCCTGCATTTGGCATCATTGCATGTGTTCTGTGAGTCTGAAGAGGAATTTTCAAACTGGTACTAGACATATGGGCTAATCTCGGACTTACAGACTTGATCTGGACAGAACTGGGATGTTTTCTTAATGTATGATTATTCTTTTATAAAGCTCTTCTGAAAACAAATCATTTTCTTGGGGTCTTTACAGTCTTTTTTTTTTGGGGGGGGGGTGCATCACTGCTCTCTGGTGGTGGGAGTAGGAGGTCCAGCCCCACTGCTGGAATTGAATCTCCGTCCTAGTGGGCCGCAGTCCCGCGCACAACCACTACACCACCGGGGCTCAGCCCAGGGTCTCTACAGTGTCACCATCATTTTCAAAACATTTTTCTACGTAAGCCCTTGGTATCCACTCTTCATCCCCCCCCCAAAAAAAACTCTTTCTGATATGTATAAGTGTCTATGAATTTGTTTCTCTAGTCTCCCCAGACTAACACACTCACCTTCATGAAGAGATCACTGAAAATAAGGGTACCACAACCAACTGTGGTGAATAAAGCAGATGGTGCCTGGCTATCAATTGGAATAGTATCTTGGAGTTTTAGAGGCTTGTATTCAAACAAGCAACCATCAAAGTGAAGCGTCAACTGATTTCACATTGAAGGAGCACACCAGCCTGTGTGATACAAATATGATGATAACAAAGCCCAAATATGTTGAAGGGAAAAATATAAGAGCTTAAACAGTGGACACCTAATTTGTAGAAGGGTTTGGAGGACAGAGGAACCCCAAATCCATCTGCAGAGATTAAACCTCTGACAGATCCCCTCTAGCCACACACAGGTGAGGGACTCATTCTTATACACTTGATGATGGTGAATGGAATCATGGTATAATATGATACTTGGTCAGTTGACCCCCCTCTTGACCCAACCTGAACTGCTCTAGAATAAAATATTTCTTGCTGTTCCATGATAGAAATTTTCTTCTCTGGGGTTTTTGAATATTGATGGTGGTCTTTTTCTCCTTACTCTTTATTTTTACATTATTATTATTTTCTCCTTGCCATTTTGTTTTTTATTGTTTCCCTGTTTGTGACGCACAGAAGCAGTGGGAGCACAGAGACAATAACTGAAGCACTGATTTATTGGGGATGTGAGGGTGGGGGTGGGGATGGTGAAGGGATTTGGGGAGCCAATAATGAATGTGGGAGGGGAAGAAAGCATTAGAACTAATTGTGATGATGTATTCACAACTCTCTGAAAAAGTGATTTAATTATGGAAGTGCATGATGGGTGAATATCAAGAAATTACTTTAAAAAGAGAAAGAAACCCAACTTGACCAGTGGTTACCACGGGTGAAGGAGGAAGAGTTTTCGCTTTGGGGCTGTGGCAGTTTGCAATCATTTGTCAATTTGAGAGTATTTAGAGTGAAGGGGTGGAGTCTATCTAGTCTGTCAATCGGGTCAGAGCCCTTGAGGCCTCTGTGTGGGCGTGGCCTTCTCCTGAGGATTCTGGGAACTCCCATTTTCCTCCTTGGAAGTGGGAGACACACTCTCTTTGGGTTCCCTGGGAGACATTGCGGCTGACAAGATACATGGAGCTAGGCTTGTGTCCTGAGCTGGAAGGACTACGTGGAGACCCCCAGCCCTGAGATGCTTACAATGTCACTGGATCCACAAGAGTTCCCAATCACTAGCCTGTGATCTTCCCGCATTAATCGTCATTGTATGTGTTTCGTGAGTCTGAAGGGGAATTTATAGATTGTTGTTGAACATATGGGCTAATGCCAGCTTATGGACTTGATCTGGACTGGGCTGGGGCGTTTTCTCAATATTCAGTTGCTCTTGTATATAAATCTCTTTCTGATATACACATTTAAACATCTATGAATTTGTTTCTCTTGCCTACCTGGACTAGCACAGTCAGTAAAGACGTCGATATCCCTTCAGTTTTCTGTTTCTTCCTTTTTAGACCAGCGATTCTCAGCCTGTGGGTCTCGACCCCTTTGGGGGTGGAACGACCTGTTCACTGGGATCGCCTGATTCATCACAGTAGCAAAATGATAGGGATGAAGTAGCACAAAAATAATTTTATGGTGGTGCTGGGGGGGGGGGGGTGGTCACCACAGGAGGAGCTGTGTGAAAGGGTCTCGGTAAAAGGAAGGTAAGAACCTTCTTAGAACCACTGCTGCAGAGTCATGCCGTCCATCTGTGGGGTAAGAGATCGAGAGGGTTTTAAGGCTGCATCCCTTCACACACTCACTGTCACTTTAGTTTCACTTTACTTATTTATTTAGGTTTGCAAAGAGAAGCATATTCCTTGTGGTTGCACAGCCT
Organism: Nesogale talazaci; assembly: GCA_004026705.1. Taxonomy (NCBI): domain Eukaryota; kingdom Metazoa; phylum Chordata; class Mammalia; order Afrosoricida; family Tenrecidae; genus Nesogale; species Nesogale talazaci. The sequence continues at coordinate 15,541 of PVJH01030660.1, forward strand.
TTCTGATGAAATCAAATCCATTATCGTATCCGTTAAACTCCTCATGAATGCCTTCTCTTCCTCCCCAGGTCCCTTTCCCTTCACCCCCGTAATTTCCTGTCCCTCCCCTCTCCCTGCCCCCACCCCAGTGCCTGGTCTCCCAGGCAATTCTGTCTTATCCTCTGATGTGAAGACCACTTTTCTTTTTCTTGGTCTTTCCTTATAATAATAGAGTCTTTAAATATTTATCTTTCCTAGTTTGACTAGGAAAGCATATAGTCTCTAGTTTTGTCCATGTTGTGCAGTGTTTAAGAGAGTTCTCAGAGAGAGAGAGAGAGAGAGAGAGAGAGAGAGAGAGAGAGAGACCTTGTTTTCTATTGATGTTGAATATTCCGTTGTCTGACTGTACCAGAGTTTGTGTATCTGTTCCTTTATGGTCAGGTTTTTAAATTTTCTCTTCATCTTTTAGCTGGAAATTGTTGCAATAAATATAGGTGGACCTAAGTCTGTTCATGTTGTGATCATTATTTCTTTAGGGTAGATGTCTAATAGAGGGGTGGGAGGATAATATAATAATTGTATTTCCATTTGTTAAAGGAGATGACATACTGATCTTCATAGTGGTTGTACAATTTTACAGTTTCACCAGCAATGTATGAGCATTTCAATTTCTTCACATCCTCCCCAGCAGTTATTACTTTCTGGTTTTTATTTATTATTATTAAATACTTTTATCAGAGGCTCTTACAGCTCTTATCACAATGCTGTTTTTTTTTATTTGACTGAAAGTGTCGATGGTATCTCATTGTTTTAATTTGCATTTCTCTTATTGCCAATGGATTCAAACATTTCTTCATATGGTTGTTGGCTGCCTAGATGTGATCTTTCATAAATTGTCTTTGTGTCTTGTATCCATTTTTGGATGGCTTTTTATATTTTTCCTATTAAGATATATAGTCTCATATAGATTTTTGAAATTACTCTTTTACCTGATGTGTCATTAATAAATCTTTTCACCCATCTCCTTCCATATTTCTTTCTATGTTTTAGTAGATTTATTGATATAAAGTTCACATATCATACACTTCCATAGTTAAGTCGCTATTAAAAAGAGTTGTCTATACATCGTCACAAGCAGTTCAAGTGCTCCCCCCTGCCCGCTTTCATTATGTGCCCCCTCATTCTTCTCACCCCTCCCACTATTCCTGATAAACCTTTGCATTGATTCTTGTCTCTATGCATCCATTCTTTCTGTGCTTTATCAACTGGGAAACTGAACAGAAACAATGAAGGATGAATATAGAATGAAACAGGAAAAAATGAAAGATAAAATAAAGCGGTAAGAAAGAAAAGATCACCAGCAATATTTTTAAAAGCCAGCGAGGAAATTTCTGCTGTGAAACGCACAAGAAATATTTAAGCTTAAAGCAAATCCAAGTTGGGTCAAGAGGGAGGTCAAATGACGAGGTATCATATTAACCCACAGTTCCATCCATCACAACCAAGTTTACAATAATCTCTGTCTCACAGCAAACTGCTTGTATCTCTTGACTGTATCCCCTAGAGGGATCCTGTCAGAGGCTTGATCTGAATCGATTCCCTGCAGATGGCTTTTGGGCTCCCACTAGTCTCCCCAGATTTTTACAAATCGGGTGTTCACAATTTAAGTTCTGACGCTTTCTCTTCAGATTGCGTGGATCTTGTTATCGTCATCCTTGGATCACACAGGCTGCTGTGCTTCATATGAACTTAGTTGGTGCCTCACTTAGTTGCCTGCTTGCTTGAATGTAGCTCTCTAAGCCTTCAGATGCTATTCTGAGTGTTAGCTGGGTACCATCTACTTTCTTCACCACACGTTGCTGTAGCACCCTTATATATCGTCAGTGATCTCTTCATGAAGGCAAGCATTGAACAGCGTCTTCCTTTCATATTCTTTTTTTTTTGGGGGGGGGAGACATCACTGCCTTCTGGTGGTGGGAGTAGGAGGCCCAGCCTTTGCCCCTGTGGAGCTGCTGCTGGAATCGAACCTCCTTCCCAGTGGGCCGCAGTCCCGCGCACAACCACTACGCCACGGGGGCTCAGCCTCCTTCCATATTCTTTTGATGCTTCCTGTATCATTCAACTTTTTTCCCATAAATTTCTTCAATAGTGAGGCTTGATCCCCCTCCCCCACTTCAGTTCTCTCAGCTTGAGAAATATTGAAAATATCTTCTTCCCTTTCGGTTTCCTAACTCTAGGTCTTTTTTCTTAAAATACTTTGTCTTCTAGAGTAGTCTTCTGAACACATCTATGGAGCGCTTCTTCATCACTTCTTCTTCTTCTTCTTTTCTTTTTTTTTTTTTCGTTTTTGTGGGCATCACTGCCTCTGGTGGTCATGGGCCGCCGCTGGATTTGAACTGTCAAGCCTGTGGGCTGCAGTTCCGCACTCAACCACTTACGCCACCAGGGCTCAGCGCCTTCATCATTTCTTCTAATGACTTTAGTTTCTCTACATAAGAGCACACGTTAGTCTCTTCTGACATCCCCTTTAGCCTTCTCTTTCTTTCTTTTTTTTCTTTTTGGCATCACTGCTCTCCGGTGGTGGGAGTAGGAGGCCCAGCCCCACTGCTGGAATTGAACCTCTGTCCCAGTGGGCTGCAGTCCCGCGCACAACCACTACGCCACCGGGGCTCAGCCGTCTTTTTTTTAAAATCATTTTATTGGGAGCTTGTGCACTTGTACTCTTGTCACTCTTTCATACATCCATTGTGTCAATCACATTTGTACATCAGTTGCCCTCATCATTCTTATAACATTTGCCTTCACCTGCCTTTTCAACCATCTTTTGCTTTCTTCATGTACGATGCCCTTTATCTCTGGTGCTCAATGAGTTGAATCTGTACTTGTTCTCTGTACTTACATTTTTCCTTTCCAGGGAGTTTATACATTTTTCAAATGTAGGACTTATGAACTTGCTACTTTTAGATAACCCAGCTTCTTAAAGATGATTAACAATATTATAAGATTGAAACCCAATTCACCTAAAATTCAGGAATAGATTTAAAAAAAATTTCCCACTAGGAGGCTGATACAAATTCTTTTTATCTAATTCTGAGCCTGTATCTTTGTTTCTTTCTGCCTTGAGTACTTACAAGACATTCCACCTATCCTGCCAGGAGCAATTGACTTGCCTTGGGATGGATTAAGATTCTTACTCAGAAAGGCAAAAAGAAAGAATCAATGATGAGTATTTGATATCTAAAATAAGGTGTCTGACTCCACAGAAAGACTATTAAAAATTAGACTTTGAACCAGAGGCAGTGTTCCCTGTGTTCCTTAAACTCTTTTAATGCATGGGGACTTGGATGTCAGTTTTTTTTTTTTTAAATAAGTCACAGCGCTGCTGTTTATGGGAAGCAGAAGCCAGTACCTCTCAGTCCTGGGTACATAGACTGACGAGAGACAGAGAAGGGATCGAAACAGGTTAGATCCCCAGACTGTGTCTTCCCAGGAGGTAGAACTAGTGCTAGATGTAAAGCAAGGGAGAATGGAAGCCGAGGGGGGTGGGGCATAGACCCTGTCCCATGTTGAAGTCTCCTGGACAAGACTGTTCTCCAAGTCAGTGGCCAGAAAAAGTGTAGCATGAGAGAGAAGGCCTTCGGCTCCTGGAATAACTATGATGTCCAGAGGGTCGTGAGTTGAGAGCCCACAGGCCTACCAGCTGGGACCCTCTGGCTGAGCGAGGCAGGCCCACAGCTCAGCTGTGGAGGGGTGTGGAGCAGCCCAGCCAGGGCAGACATTGCTGAGGCACGGAGGGCTCAGCTTTGTAGGGAAGGCAGGCCAGTTGCTGTTGAGTTGACTCCACCTCTCGAGGTGTGTCCGTGTAGAACTGGGCTCCATTGGGACTTTCCATGGCTGACATTGTTGGGAAGTGTGACAGTCATGTGCTTATGTTAATTTCATGACTGAGATATAGGGGTGAAGTCTAGCCTGTTAATCTGGAGATAGCCATTGAGTAGCCAATGAGGCCTCTATGTGGGCATGGCTTTCTCCTGAGACTTCTGGGAAATCTCGCGATATTTCCCTCGTGAAGATGAGAAGCTATCTTCCCCAGTTGTTGGGAGTTAGTCTTAGAGATGATGAATGACGGATAAGACAAGATGGCAGCATATGAGGAGCCAGAGGAGAAGCCACACGGCTTGGCCCTGATGGAGTCAGACCTCTAAAGGTGGAGAGGCCACATGGAGACCCCTGCCAGCGATGAATTGCTTCTGCCACCACTGGATGCTGTTGATGAACCCTGAGTCCTGGAAGCGAGGAGCCATGGGGAGACCCCTGCCAGCGCTAGGAGTCTGCACCCACTGACCTGTGACTTCGTGATTCAGAAAGAGACTTTATAGACTGGTATCGGGCATATGTGCTAATATTGGACTTATGACATTGAACTGGGCTGAGTTGGGATGCTTTCTCAGTGTTCCATTCTTTTGTATATAAACCCTTTCCTTATATCCATATGCGTGTCTATGAAATTTGTTCTCTAGTCTACCCGGACTAGCACAGGAAGGAAGCCCCCCATACCAGAGTCCTGCTGGCAGAATGGTTACACTTTGGGGCTTGAGTCTGCAAGGTCAGCCATTCAGAACCAGCAGCTGCTCGTTGGAAGCAGGTCAGGTTTCTCCTCCCATAAAGAGTTACATGTACGATGTGACAAAATAATGACAATTTGTAAATGGTTAAGGATTCATGAAGGAGGGGGAGCTTAATGGGTGGGCTAAGTAGAAGGAGGATGTTTCGAGAATGATGACGGCAACAAGTGTGCAAATGTGGTCTGCCTACAATGGATGTATGTATTGATCGTGATAATACTTATTGGATGAGCCCCCAATAAAATGATTTATTAAATTAAAAAAAAAAGAGTTACAGTCTTGGCACCTTACAGAGGCAGTTCTACTCCGTCCTACAGGGTTATTATGGGCTGGCATCGACTTGATGGCAGTAAGTTTGGTTGGTTTTGGAAGCCTCCATATTTTTCTCCCAAGGGGCAGTGGTTCTCAACTTTCCTCATGCCACAGCCCTTTCATACAGTTCCTCATGGGGTGGTGACGCCCCCCCACCATAAAATTGTTTTCGTTGCTACTTCATCCCTGCCATTTTGCTACTGCTAGGAATTGTCATGTAGATATCTGATAGGCAGGATATATTTTCGTTGTTACAAACTGAGCACAATGAAAGCATAACGGTTCGTCACAAAAGCAACGTGTGATTCTATATTGTTGAACATTTATTTCTAATGACAAATCAGTGAAATTTTATCTCGAAGCATGCTGTAGCATGGGTGACAGTCTTCACGCCAGGTACTGGTATGTGGACGTATCTGTATGTAAGTGGACTTGATAGAGGACTTGTTTCGGTCTCTAAGACCATCGGAAATATGTGTTTTCTGATGATGTTAGGCAACGCCTGTGAAAGGGTTGTTTGGCCCCCTGTGGTCATGACCCACAGGCTGAGAACCGCTGCTCTTGGAACTCAGATTGCCATCTTTTGGGTTAGTAGCTGACTGCATGAACTGTTTGCATTATTCAGAGACTCCAAATAGTCCCTGCCAGCGAGCTGATGCGGACTCACTGATGCGGACTCACAGGGACCCTACAGGGTAGAGTAGAAGTGCCCCTGTGGCTTTCTGAGAATTATTTACAGAAATCAGAAGCTTCTTCTTTCCCCTGAGGAGTTGCCTGTAGTTTTGGACTGCTGACCTTACAGTTAGCAGCCCAAGGCACAACCCATCACTCTACCAGAGCTCAGCAAGGGATGTCTCCTAGGTTCTGCCTGGGTCGCCAGTCACAGATGTTAGCAACAGAAGCCTGTAGGCACACACACTTCTGACTGTGGAGATCTGAAAAGCCGGCTGCGATCCTGTGCACGAGTCCCTGAGGCTTCTCTCCTTGTCATGCGGAGGCTAGCTAAGCTCCCACAGGCACAGATAGGGAAGAAATAAGCATAGTGAACATGTGCCGAAGAGAGATGGAGTCAACCGAGAGGCACTATTTCAACCAGGTGAAGCTGAGATTCCTTTAACTGGCAAGTCGAAATACTCTTCCCCTGACCTGCCTCCTGCCACCAAGAAGTCTGGACATACATGAGGAAGATCCAACCGTTAATAGAAAAGCTCAACAGCTGCATCGTTTGTTTGCATATGCATGTAATGGATGCACAGCCTGTCGCGTCTGGTGGACAACTGCCTGTTGTGGCGCTACACAGAGCTCTGTAAAGCTGCCAGATGAAAATGGATCAGGAAGCAAGGCCTGGTGACTTCCGTCTGAAAACCAGGCAATAAAATCAAACTGTGGCTCACAATCTCTGATCCAATAGGTCCTGGGGTAGTGCGGGACCTGCAGTCATCTGTTCTGTCGTTAATGGGGTGACAATTAATGGAGCCGTGTGTGGGTCGAGTGTGGAGATGGGGAGACTCAACAGAACTGAAGTTAAAGTTGTAACTTGACTGAAGGTCTGATTAGGTATTGTCCCCAAAGAAATAACAATAATATCAAGTCAAGACCATCAAGATAAAAGACCAGGAGCAAGAGCAGTGCAGGTCAGGGCAGCATGGAATGAGAGAGGAAGAGGTGAAAAAGGTTTGAAGATAAATAAGCAGCCATCAAGCTGAGAAGCAACAAAGCCCACATGGAAGAAGCACAGCACCCTGGGTGATCGTGAGGTATTGAGGGGATCAGCTATTAGGTATCAAAGAACAAAAAAAAAAAAATATCATTGTGAATAAGGGAGAGTGCAGCGTGGGGACCCAAAGCCTATCTGTAGACAATTGGACAGTTCCTCACAGGAGACTCAGGGAGGGGACGAGGCAGTCAGGGTGCAGTGTAGCAATGAGGAAACATACAATGTTCCTCTAGTTCTTAAATGCTTCCTCCCCTGCCACTCTCACGCTCCCACTTCTACCTTACAAAGCCAGCTGGATGGGAGGAAAAGTTAGAAAAGTTCTTCCTTCTCCGACAGAGAGACTGGTGATTTCAAGTGGGAGACCTCCCAGCCAGCAGCCCGAAGAGTAACCACTTAACCACCAGAGCTCCCCACTCTGCTGCAATTATATCCATCAATGTGGAGTCTACAGGGAGCAACATTATGAAAGTGTAGGCCCAGCACCTTTATGGAATGAGCCACTTGGTATGGGAGCTCAGGCCCAACGTGTTGGCCGACACCCAGGTCAATTGTTCATTGATAGGTTCCCTCAAGTAGCTCTGTCCCACAGCGACCCCATGGATAGCAGTCTTGCGTTATCCTCTCCATTGGTCTAACGCCATTCACATCCTACTTGGATGAGTAGTGACTAGGGTCTTAAAAGCTCATGATGGTCGATCTAAGGAGTGACCGTTGACCTCCTCAGGCCCAGAAGAATGAAGAGTGATGGAAATCAAAAGACACATTAAGACGATCAATATCATGGAGTAGTGGCCCATGTACACATCAGTCTCCACTGCCCTGAGACCAGAAGAACTAGATGATACCCAACACTACCAACTCCTCTGCAAGGGCACACACACTTCAGAAAGTCTGACACAGACTGGGAGAGAGGTATGGAACAAACTTCAAAATTACCAAAAAGATCAAAAAGGTTTACCAGTCCAATAGACACTGGTGGAACCCAGGATATTATTGTCTTGAATTCAGGTATGGAAATGAACAGCCCCACGTGGCTCAGTTTTTAGGACCATCACAGAGAGATCACAGACAAGGGGATCAAAAACCCTAGTGAGGTTCTCCCACTGTGAAATACCCAACAATTTAGCAGGGTAGTCACTATCCAAGGATAAAGTTCAGAAGGGTCAGGAGAGAAGGAAGAATGCAAGCAAGAGGCACAGGGAGAGAATGGAGTAAGGGATAAAAGGAGAGAGGGAGGAGGAGAAAGAGGAGACTCTAAAGGAACTCCGGGTTCCTGGTTGCTGGGTTTCTTCTGTACTTCCCTACCCCTACACTTGCAAACATTTCCCATGTCCCTCTGCTGTGACCTGCTTTCAAGCTCCCTTGGAGCTGATTCATTTGGGTGAGTGAGTGCTTTCTCTATCGCGGCTGCCAAAAGAATAATCGATGCTGGGAGCTCTTTGGCCAGTGGAAATGCTCTCAATGGCTGCTTCAGCCATGGGAAGCAGCGACTTTTTAGCTACATATTGAGGAAGGAGAGGAAAGGTGGGGAAATTGGTTTGCTGGTTTTTTTTTTTTTTTACTGTTTATCCTCTAGTTTTCAAGAAATAAAACCAAATCAGGATACTTGTACACCCAAGTGCATCTTGCCCTCTTCATGACCGCTAAGACAAACAAATCGCTATCCATCCGTTGAGATCACAGAGTGGGTTCTAGCCACACAACTCTGAACTCCTCCTGACAGGGTGGGTGACGCTCTCAGCTGCCCACGCCAAGGTGGATGGTTTGAACTTGGCAGCTGCCCCGAGGGAGGACAAAGGGACTGTTTGCTCCTGGAAAGACCACAGACGCCGGGGAACCCTATAGAACCATGCTGCTATCTTCCAGGGGTGCTAGGGGCTGGAGTCACAGGTTGGGCTTGGATTTTATTCCCAGCCTGAGGAACATTCACATAAAATCAGAACCTAAGTCTGAACAGATGCCAAGGAAGACAGACATTCTGGAGTAGAGAAGGTCATTTCGAGGAGGCAATGTATATGTGTTAGTCTGGGCAGACTAGAGAAACACATCCATAGACCCTCATATGCGCATAAGAAAGAGGTTTATATACAAGAGCAATTGAACATTGAGAAGACATTCCAGCTCAGTCCAGTCCAAGGTCATAAGTCTGATATTAGCCCATGTGTCTGATACCAGTCTAATAAAGTCTTCTTCAGATTCACAAGGCACATGCAATGACACCAGGACAATCACAGGCCAGTGAGTGCAGAGTCTCGGGTATCCAGTGATGGTAGAAGCATCTCAGCGCTGACAGGGGCCTCTTTGTGGCTTCTCAAGCATCTCAGCATTAGAAGGGGTCTCTCTGTGGCTTTTTCAGGCTTCAGAGGTCTGGTTCGATCAGGGTAAGCCCATGTGGCTTCCCCTCCGGGATGTCTCACAGG
>PVJH01030661.1:0-24571 GCA_004026705.1 Nesogale talazaci
AGTGAGCAGTCAGCAGGTGCATGGGCTCATAAACAAATGTTCTGGGCTACGTACGACCCCTTCAGACCATAAGATACACACATTCCCCCCTCTCCACTTTTGGAGGGAAAAAAGTGCATCTTATGGTCCTACAGATATGGTATGTAAAACTGTTCCCTCAAGAATTTTTGTGCAGTAGGTAAATTTTCAAATTTACTTTGAAATCGTTATGCCTTGTGTTTCTTCTTGACTAAAAAGTACATTGAAATATTTATGATAATATAATTGAGAGTATTAAATATTTAACTTAAGTTACTAAGTGTTCTGAGTTTTCAACTTGATTTTTTATTTTTTCTTGAGTGAAACTTTTTTGGGGGTCTCACTGCCCTCTGGTAGGAGTGGAAGGCCCAGCCTTGCTCCTGGAGAGCTGCTGCTGGATTTGAACTGCCAAACCAGTGGGCTGCAGTCCCGCACTCAACCACTACACCACCGGGGCTCAGCCGTTGAGTGAAAATTAAAGGGAAATGTTTCTCTGAAGATTTTCCAAGATACTGAATGACTGGACTTTCTGTTAGCTTCTAGAAAATACTTTGTTATTAATGAGAATATTTGTTGCCCAGACCCAAAAATAAGTCACCCCAGTGATGTTCCTCAATCTCCCCCATGACCATGACTAACAGAGAGCGCTTCCCATCCAGCTGCTCTGCCTTCCACTGTTTTCTGCTCTCTCTCTCTCTCTCTCGAACACAGAGCCAGATTTCTCCTTTCTTTGTTTTTTCCCTCCTTGTTGCTCTCCTTTTTGCCTATATTCTGTGTCCTTTCATTTTTTTCTCTTCCCCTCTTTTACTTCTTTTGTGCTTGATTAGTATTTTCTTTTCTCCTTTTCTCATTTCTGGGTATCCACCTTAGCTTCGTTATTGCCTTGTTTATTTTTCTTTTCCTTTGTTGTTTTCATAGGATTCTTTTTATTATAAGTTACTGTTTTGCTATTGTTTTTTTCTTTATTAATTTATATTTCTGCTGCTCCTTTATTTTTTTACTTGTGTGTTTCTTTGTTTTGTTTTCTGTTGTTCGACATGGTAGGAAATAGCTACTGTTCCCACACAGCCCAGCCACACCCATAGCTTCTGTAGCCTCACCCTCTCCATAAAGATCTTTATTCACATTTGTACCACCTGATTAACCATAGATAGTACCCAGCACCAGCCGTACTACCCATACCTGTACTACACTACACTCGCTATCATTCAAACCAGAAGAGAGATGTTGAGTGCACCAAGTAAATATAACACACCACCACAATGTATTAGAGACAACAGATAATTTCAGTTTATGTGACCTGTGTCAAACAAGACCAAAATACAGAGCCAGAAAATCTTTCTGAGGAAGATATGGAATTGGAAATACCTAATAAGGAATTTAAAAGAATTATATTAAGCTATTTCAGTAGCTTGAGAGAAAGATCGAAAAGGTTCTAGATGAAACCAGGGAAAACACAAGTAAATCTTTAGAAAAATTGAGGAAAACACTACAAGAACAAACAAAAAATAAAGTTCTGATTTCTCAACAGGAAAGAAGGCATAAAATCTGAAAAATCAAAAAGTTTTCAACCATGAATATATCCCCAGAAGAAATTGTCCCTCAAATTCAACAATGAAATTTGAACCATTTCCACATAAGCAGAAATTAACTTGTAATAGTCAGCCCAGCTTTAGAAGAAATATTAAAGGAAAGTCTTTGGACAACAGAGCAGACAACAACCTGAAATTAATATACTACACAACACCATGTAGAAGTCAAACCAAGACTGCGGCCCACAGGGGTGGTGGTTCATGTCCAGCAGCAGCTCTCCAGGAGCAAGGATGGGCCTCCTATTTCCACCAGGGGGCAGTGATGTCTACAAAAAAAAGTCAAACCAAATAAAGACGTATCCAAAGTAGGATACATAGGAAACATAGGAAACCAAAGATAGCAATTTTTAAACAAAGGAAATTACAAAGCAAAAAGGACTACGTAGTGTAAAACACTTGTAAATGGAGAGGATTTTAAGCCCATTTCAATATAAAACAGACTTAAATTTGGGAACAAATGAATAAATTATCAAAAAAAATAAGGTCACTGTCGATTCTGACTGGTAGCGATCCTATAGGACAGAATAGAGCTGTTCCTCTGAGTTTCCAAGACTCTGGCTCTGTGTGGAAGTAGAGAGCCTTCATCTTTCTCCAGAACAGCTTGTGGCTTTGAACTGCTAACCTTACCGTTAACAGCCACCAGGCTCTTCGGTAAATCCACCATGTAACCTCAAAATTAGTTGATAAACCCATTGCATTCCCATCTTCCTGATATGATCGCTGATGACAAATGTGTGCATAAGCAAGTGTGGTGAAGAAAGCTGATGGTGCCCGGCTATCAAAAGATATAGCGTCTGGGGTCTTAAAAGCTTGAAGGTTAAAAAGCGGCCATCTAGCTCAGAAGCAACAGAGCCCACATAGAAGAAGCACACCAGCCTGTGTGACCACGAGGTGTCAAAGGGATAAGGTATCAGGCATCAAAGAACTAAAAATTACATCATTATAAATGAGGGGAACCCAAAACCCATTCATAGGTGAAGAGCCATCCCCTTACAGAAGGGTCAGAGGGAAGAGAAGAGCCAGTCAGGGTACAGTGTAGCAATGATGAAATATGCAACTTTCCTCAAGTTCTTAAATGCTCCCTCCTCTCCATTATCATGATCTCAATTCTATCTTACAAATCTGGCTAGACCAGAGGATGTACACTGGTATAGATAGGAACTGGAAACATAGGGAATCCAGGACAGATGATCCCTTCAGGACCAGTGGTGAGAATGGCGATACCGGGACAGTGAAGGGAAGGTGGGGTCAAAAGGGGGAACCGATTACAAGGATCTACATATAACCTCCTCCCTGGGGTACAGACAATAGGAAAGTGGGCGAAGGGAGACATCATACACTGTAGGATATGAAAAAATAATAATTTATAAATTATTGAGGGTTCATGGAGGAGGGGGAGTGGGAAGGAGGGAAAATATGAGGAACTGATACCAGGGGTTTAAGTGGAAAGCAAATATTTTGAGAAGGATGATGGCAACAAGTGTACAAGTGTGCTTTGTATACAATGGATGGATGGGTGGTTTGTGTTGGGAGTTGTATGAACCCCTAATAAAATTATTTTTAAAAATCACCTCAAAATTGATAAACCTTATCAAAATAAAAAAGGAAAATTATGAAGATTTCATAAACCCTTGCAAAACCAAACAATGAACAAAATAACAAAAAGACCACAAACAAAATAAACTCAGCACAGAATATACTCTGTGCAACAAAGAAACCAACAGTATACTATGTGCAACAGAAACCAACAGCACTCCCACCTGCAACACTCCCTCCCTCCACCCCCACCAAACTACGCCACAATGACAGCACAGCAAAAAAACATACTCACCAGTAATGACAGTGGACATTCCATACCTGGTGCTTTGTAGGCAGGGTAAAGTTATAGAGCCCTGGTGGCACAGTAACTGAGCAGTTAGATGCTAACCGAGAGGCAGTTTGAACCTACCAAGTAGTTGTGAAACTGAACAGCCTGCTCCTGTAATGATTCCAGAAGCTCCACACTCACTGCCATCAAGTCAGTGCTGACTCTTGTGTATTTCCAAGACTAAGTTTGCAGGAGTAGAAAGCCCAGTCTTTCCCCCTAAGAGCTGCTGCTGCTTTTACACTGCCATCCATTCAGACTGCAGCCCAACTTGTAGCTCGGATGAAAAGATGGCCGGGAAGAAAACCCTATGGGTGGCTCTGGTCAGCTATATTGGCTCACTTTGAGTCAAAAATCAAATTGATAACACTTAACAACAACATAAACCATAATAGATACAGAGTAGTGTTTGTGTTTATACTTAAATCTTAAGTATTTAATAGAACAGATTATGGAAAGCAAATCGATCTATCTAGGTGATCTGAATTTCTACTTTTAGTTTATGATAATTGAGATTGGAAAAAAGAAATTTTAAGTCTATACCTTCACCACCTGCTGTTATTTGTTTTTTGTTTTTCTTCCAGCTCTGAAAAATGTCTCCGAGAAACTCAAACAGCTTGAGATGGAGAACAGTGTTTTGCAACCTTCTCATCCCAACATAGATGTTAACATAAACAACCAGGTAGTTGTATTTCTTCTTTTGAACATCTCCAGAGCGCTTAAAACTTTATTTCTGAATTTCATACTCTATCTTATGTTGGCAAATCTTTTGGGACTGATGTCTTATAAACCTGTTGTTTTTTTTGCTTCATTAAAAGACATGAAACTTATGGGTGTTTAGGAAAAAAGAGAAATCTTCAGTAGCAAAAGTAGTCATCTATATTTTCTTAAGCATATAGTAAAAGTGTAAAGACTGTTAAATCTTTAATATAATCCATCTTTAATCTTTCCAACAGGTCTGGAGTTAGTTGAAATATTTGATATTTTTAAAACATTTTTACAGCATACTTTTTGTTGTTGAAATATAAACAGCGAAAGCTTAATTGATTCATATTTTAGCATGTACATTTCAGTGAAATTGACTAACTTATTTGAATGATTAGCCATTCCCGCCAAATTTTTGAGTTGCTCCTTGCTGTTGCCAATTTGACCCCTTAGAGGTAGAGAGCACAATGCTCAAGGCTTAGCTTCAGTTAACCTAAGCTATTGTTTGGCTTAGCATGACACTTTTGTGTATAATGAAGGACAAGTACTTTCTATCCTGTCTAACTGCAGAACCCATCTGTTTATCCTGCTCTGGTGACTTGCATGTTGTTGTGCTGTGTAACCTAGGCCACCAGTATTTTGAATACCAGCAGGGCCACCAAAGATGAGCATTAGGAAGAGTGGGAATCTACAACACTTAACTGTGATCACGTGGACAAACAGGCTTCAGGCACCTAACAGCAACAACAACAACAACATGTTGCAACACACGCTGCCTATACAATCCTCTAAACCATAGGTTCCCAAATTTACTTAGCTACTGCTGAATAGGGGGAAAAAATTAGCACCCCTTCCTTAGCAAGTAAAAACTTTTGTACTATAAACTAGAATCCAGGATAAAGTGTAAGTATCTCTTGTTGCAGCTCCCCAACCCCACCCCCAACAGTCTAGCACAGTGATTCCCAAAGTGGGCGCCACCGCCCCCTGGTGGGTGCTGCAGCGATCCAGGGGGCCGTGATGGCCACAGGCGCATTTGGGGGCGATGAATAACTGTGAGAGGGCAGTGAAAGGATTAAAGAAAGAAGAGAAGATTTAGAAAAGTTGATTTATGTATTCTGCTATAGCGCTTACGTTTTCTTTGAACAACGTACTGGACGTTGGCTCGGTTCCCGCATCCTCCCTCACTTGCACTGAGGTCTGTGCAATCGCGCACTGCCACTGTTCATGTGGTGCCTCTGAATTGACCTTCCAAAACGCGTGAGCGCGACGAGCACTGCCACGGGCGACTGCCACGCGTGCGATTGGTCGGTCACAACGCCAAAGCCTGGAACGGCAGCGGTAGTACTGGCTACAGCTATGAATCAGGAGATTTCCAGTAATTATTACACGTAATATAACTCAAGTTAGATTGTTATGATATTATGACAAGTTAAAGGTAACTAACAAATAGTGCAACTATAATTGGTGAGTATTATTTATTTTGTGATAATTATATGTGCTTTGCAATTAATAATGTCATGTTTATTTATTTAATTAGTATTTATTTTAGTTTGTTTTTTACAAAAATATTTCAAAAAATTATCAAAAAATATTAAGTAACAGTTCAAATTGTTAGAAACTATCTTACTATAATTATAAAATATATCTATACAGTTTTTATTTTTAAACAATGAGAATGAAAAAATATTTATAATATGACTTGCCCCAAATTTATTTTGACATACTGTATATCTTTCTGTTTAATTGCTATTAAAATTTTTTAAAAATTAATTTCCAGGGGGTGCTAAGTAATATTTTTTCTGGACAGGGGGCGGTAGGCCAAATAAATTTTAGCACAACCTTTAGGGAGGCTCCCAATTTTGGAAATATTGCTTGAGGCATTTAGTTAGTTAATAGTTATGCTTAACTTATTTATTTTGAAGAAAAAAATCAGGGAATATTTTTGGCTTTGGTTTTAAATAATATAGTTAGTTTCAGGGTTCATCCAGCCTCCCTGGCTTCTGAAAATCTGAAGTCCATAAGAATTTGAAATTCTGTTTTGCATATTACCCCTTTTGATGCAGATTTTCCTAAAGACTCTTTCATGAAGTATTTAGTAATGGTAGGTGGTACCATCCAGTTTTTCTGGCCCCATGCCAATGGAGGTAGTTGTTCATGGAGACAATGAACCACACATTCCAGATCTTACTCCTCTTCCTAATGACTCCCTTCTTCTTTTGCTTCAGCAAATAGAGACCCAAGGTGTCATAGATAAATTTATATCCCAGTGACAGAGAGAGTTTGGTAATACTTTTACTACTTTTGTAATTTCAAAAGGCTTTTAATCAATAGAGGAACGGCTTTGCTAATTTACACAATTTACTGACAGTGTTTCAATTAATTTGCTGTGTAACTATTCCCTAAATTAGTCTGATTTGCCCATCATCATAAAGCAAAACTCAGTGCTCTGTAAGCAATAGTCCCCCTCCCTTCCTCCACAGCTCAGGGCCACCTCCATGGCACTTAACCCCTCACCCAGTCCCTCTCACCACTGTCCAGGAATCTCTCACTCAGAGCTGCCCCCTAAGGCTTCTGAGACGGTGACAGTTTAGAAAGCCCAATCTTTCTTTTCTGGAGCTACTAGTGGTTTCGAACTGCCGACCATTCTATTGCAGCCCAAAACATACACTACAAGGGTCCCTTGGTAACCACCAATAGATGAAGTTATATAATAGTTGTCCGTCTGTAATTGACCTAAATCTTAGAGATCCATCCATGTATCTTTTGCATGTGTGTGTGTGTGTGTGTGTGTGTGTGTGTGTTTTGGGGGGGCCCATCACTGCCCTGGTGGGAGTAAGAAGCCCAGCCTTGTTCCTGGAGAGCTGCTGTTGGATTTGAACCATCAACCCTGTGGGCTGCAGTCCCGCACACAACCACTAGGTCACGGGGCTCAGCCCCCATCCTTGTATCTAGACTTCATTTTCCCTATAGACTGAGTAGTTTCCAATGGCACATTTTGTTTATCCATTCAACTGTTGATGATATATATATATATATATATATATATATATATATATATATATATTTATCTATTTATTTAAAAAGCAAAAACCAAATTCGCTGCCATGGAGTTGATCCTGACAGAAGGACCCCATAAGGACAGTGTAGAATTGTCCTTGTGGGCTCCCCAGGCTGTAACTCCCTATGGGAGCAGAAAGTTTCCCGTTGACCCTGTGGGCAGCTGGTGCTCTTGAGCTGCTGCTTGGTGGTTGGCAGTCCAGTGCAGAACCCACCCTGTCAGCCGGGCTGCTCTGCTGATAGAGGGTCTTTTGAAACTTTAGAAGGAGTTGCTAGGAAGAGAGCTGCTCTGTCAATGTCAACAAGGACAGGAATTGTAGATGCTTCTCCATCATTTGTCATACCTTTGTTGTTTCTATTCTCTGATAATCGTTGATTTAATAAAAAGTGCTTAAAGAAACAAAATCTACCATATTTTTCAGACCATAGGACGCAGCTGACCATAAGACACACCCAGTATTTAGAGCAGGAAAACAGGAAAAAATATTCTGAACCAAATAGTACCAATATAATAAAATGTTCTGGGATACCTCACCTTCGGTCCAGAAGACACACCCTCATTTTCCCACTGCTTTTATGGTCTGAAAAGTATGGTATATTAGATTGTTTAGCAAGGATAGTGGGCACCATTTAGGTACATGTGGCTTCTCCTACATAACTCATTACTCTAGTTTAAAGTTAAAAGTAGGACAGATTTTTTTCAGCCAAGGGCCAGGGAGTAATTATTTTTTGCCCAATTTAGCTCTGTCACAACTACTCAAATCTCCACAGTAGCTCAAAACATCCCTAAATGAATGTGCCAGGCTTTGCTCCAACAGAATTTGTTTACAAAAATGGTGAGGGAGCTTGCTTTGGCCTAAGGACCATCATTGAGTGATTACGAACTTAATCTAGCAGCAAATTGCCATCAAAGAAGATTTGGAATCTTTTTTGTCATTTTTACATTTTTAAAATTTACTTTTTATCTAGATCTTAAAAGAATATAACCAAAAAATGGTTACTTTCTTTACCACAACTCCAATTTTTATTCAGATTTGATGATAGGTATACTTTCCCTTTGGGGAAAGAATTAGTCTTCCGAAATCTGTTGTGCAAAGGCCACATGTCTTGAAATAGTTAAGCTATTATTGCATATCAGTTGTTAAACAAAAACAATACTTTTTAAAAGAATGTAGTGGTGGGTTTTACTATTTGGCAATTGTTGCTTTATTATATTAATATAATTGGTGTGTTTTTTTAAATAATGCATTTCTAATTCATTCTTTGTTTATAAATAGACAATTAAGCCAGTAGTGTTATGTGGTTAAATAGTCACATGGTGAATTAACTATGAAGTTCACATCCTGTGTGTTCCTACATCATGGACTCTTGATCTCCAAGCGTCGCCTAGGTACATGAAGAAGTTTAAAGTGAGGAAACGGTTTTATGCATCTGTTTATATTAGTAAAAAATAATAAGATAAATTATATTCTTTTAAAACAGAATTTTAATCTGCAAATAATAGATCTACTTTTGAATTAAGTTCCATGGAATTGAATGTAGGTTGACTTTGTATTCATTTATATGAGGGGGTACCCTAAAAAACCTGGATTTTTTAAAACTATGTATTTAATTTTTTTCCAAAACAACCATATCACCTTCAAAGTATTCTCCATTACACTTAATATATTTGTCAAGTCTGTGATTCCATTTTTGAAAACATTTTTCAAACTCTTCTGTTTGGATGGCTGATAGCACCTCCCTCCTCTTGTATGTCATCAAATTGCTGTCCTTTCATGTCCCTCTTCATTATTGAAAGAAAAGTGAAATCGAATGGAATGAGGTCAGGTGAGTCAGGTGTATGGGGCAAGAGAGACATGCAGGTTTTTGTCCAGAATTGGCACACTAAGATGTCTGTGTGAGAAGGTGCATTGTCGTGGTGGCAAAACCTGTCCTCCATCTGCCATAATCAGGCCAGCAGAGCACACACTGGTATGAATTCTTTGGACAGCTTCTAAATAGAAAACTTGATTAAAAGTCTGACCTGGTAGAAAGAACTCCAAATATACTACAAGTTTATATCCAGCACAAAGTTCATCATCAGTTGACATTTTACCTTTTTTTGGAAATGAGAAAACCACTTGTACACTTGAGTTTTTCCCACAGAGCTGTCCTCGTAAGCTGTGTTCAACATCACAACAGTTACTGCCGCATTTTTCCAGAGCAGGAAACAAAATTTCACAGCTGCACATTGTTCTCTTAAATTGGCCATTACAAAGAATGGGTTTTGAGCGCAACTACTTTTACGAAAAAATACATTGTGACCAGAGAGAACCTTTCCAGGTGATGCCACTGGGTACACTTACTCAGTGCGTGTTGCTTGATGTTCACCTAGCAGGAAAAATGCATAAGGGTATTTGTGGAGACAGATTAGTTGCCCTCCTTACCCCCACGAATGATTGAATTGGCCTTTGGTTTCTGGCTTGGTAACAAGGGCGCAGCATGGACTTGGAGTCCATGTGCAGCATTTATAAAGGGGAGATGTTCTACAAACAACTAGTCAGTAACAGAAGGTCTGCTCTCAGCGATATAAAAATTTAATTTCCCCGAGTGCTCAGACTCGCTGAGATGTCTGAGGCTCCTGGAGCAGTACGAGGAGGTGTTCTGCACCTCCGACCTCTACCAGGTATTAGGTGTGAGGCACGAGGCCTCTGATGGCAAGGTCCCATGCGGCTACCGCAAGGTGTCCCTACAGGTGCACCAGCAAGACCAGGACTGGGAGGCATACTGGAGGCTGCTTCTCAAAAAGATCTCTCTAGAGGAAATCCACGCCTTTGAAAAGACATACAAAGGTTTTGCCTAAGAGTTGGATGACATTAAGCTGGGCTACCTGGACTGCAAGGGCGACATAAAGCAGATCATGAAGTCTGTGCTGTGTGTGCAGTACGCGGAAGAGCCTTGAATAAGGAACATCATCCAGCAAGCTATTGATGCCAGGGAAGTCCCATCTGATAAAGCCTGTGGCAAAGAACCGAATGCACAGAAAAGGAGGGCGCAGAGGAGGCTAAGGAAGCAGAAATGAACAGGAAGTAATTGGGGCTTGATGAAGAGAAGGACTTGAGAGCGGCCATCCAGGTGAACTTGGGATTCTGTCTGGGAAGGCTCCTACCACTTTCATATTCTGATTCCCATTGTACCTGTTTTCTTCAGAGGAGATGAGCAGACAAAAGGATCGGCAAAAGGAAATAGATGATTTTGTGGCTCAGATGGAAGCAAAATATTGTAATTTTTCCAAAGGAAGAGGGAAAATGATGCCCCACACAAAAGAAAAGAAATAATGGGGTTTCTGTCCTCAAAAGCCCATAGAATCTAACCACACTTTTGGAGACAGGTGTGGTCAAGATTTTTTTTTTGGTTTTTTTTTTGGGGGGGGGCATCACTGCCCTCTGGTGGTGGGAGCAGGAGGCCCAGCCTTTGCTCCGTGGAGCTGGAATCGAACCTCCATCCCAGTGGGCCGCAGTCCCACGCACAACCACTACGCCACCGGGGCTCAGCCCAGGTGTGGTCAATATTTGAAGACACGCGTCAACCTGAAAAAACATATCTTTTTCAACCTAAATTGTTCAGAACTATGTAAACCAAGCAAAACTCTCCACCTTTTCTGGTATTTCCAGGAAGGCACTTGTTGCATCCTGTGGAGGCCTCCTCACATCAGGGATTGAGTGGTGGCCGTGGTAGGGGGAGGGGAGGATGCTGGATTCCCTGACAGCACTTGCTTCCATGGATCCTTAGTAAATGGAACTGTCTAAAAAAAATCGAATAATTGTATGAGACGTAGTCCTTTAATAAACTCTCTCCTTACCTGAGAACCATCTTCCTATCTCTGCACTGAAATCTGGTTTACCAGCATGACAACTACTGAGAGAGGAGGGCCTGAAACCTTTTGTAACAACATTTTTCTGATAAACTGGATTAATAACTTTTGTCTAGCTTTAAAAGCTTATGGAAAAATTCCATTTTTTAATTTTGTCTTTCCATGAACTTAAAAAAAAATTTTATTTATTTGGGGGAGGGCATCACTGCCCTCTGGTGGTGGGAGTAGGAGACCCAGCCTTTGCTCCAGTAGGAGCCGCTGCTGGAATTGAACCTCCATCCCAGTGGGCCGCAGTCCCACGCACAACCACTGTGCCACGGGGGCTCAGCCCTCCATGAACTTTTTGAGGCACTCTTTTAAACAGTTATACTCAGCTACTTTTAGTAATCCCTCCCCCCCAACCATTTCCTCAAGGCAACAGTAACAACAGCATATATATATATATATATATATATATATATATATAGTTGCAGAAAATTACAGATTTTTAGAGAAAAACAAAAAAACAAGACCTTAAAGATGAGCCAGGAGAAGGAAGACAATGAGCAATATTGCTGAGAGAACTTGTCTGCTGTCATCCACTGACTACAGAGACATATTTAAATACATTTTGTTTAGAATAATTTCTAGTGGCAATACTTCTGGTATAACCCTTGGTTTGTTTTTAATATAGGCAGGCAGGTTTCTCTTAAAAGCCTTTAATATGCAATTAAATAATTTCAACTCCAGAACATAATTGTCTCCAAAAGAACTTGTCAACCAGCCTTGATTGAAACTGAATAAAGGGTCCAGCCTGCCAGGAGCTGCTGCAGCCAATCACAGAGTTCTGACAATTAGACTGTGTTTTATTAACATATTTGGAAGGACAGGTGGTAATTCTATAAGACTGCCCTTCCCTCTTTCATGTGGTCAAGGTTATATACTTTGCTGAGAGAACATTTCTTTGTTATATTTAAGTTTATAGCCTTCCCATCCTGGAGTACAATACATCTGCCTTGTTTTCCTTTCGTTTGATTCTGTGTGTTAGGCTTAATTTAACAATGCAGCAGCGAGTCATTCACAGAACTAACTCATTAAGCGCAGACATCCAGGGCAGTTAACTTAGGAGAAAGGGAAGAAAGAAGAAGAAAGACAAGAGGAGCTTCAAGGAACAATAATTAAAATTTAAGTTGTGATTAAATATTCATTAAAGATTCCCTCTCATGATAATAATAGGAAATAGTGACTTTTCAACAGGAGCCGTCCTGAAGATGAGAGGTTACCAAGCTTACATGCCTAGTCTGATGTGATCTCAGACTTTTATGTGTATGACAATCCCATGGGAAGCTTATTAAAAATTCATGCTTTAGGGGCCCACCCACAATATACATATTTAGCAATCACTGTAAGAACAAGTTAGGTTAACTTCATGCATTGCCATCAATTTGATTCTGACTTATAGTGACCCTAGAGGGTGGAGTAGAACTGTTCCTGTGAGTTTCTAAGATCTTAACTCTTTAGAGGAGTAGAAAGTCATGTCTTTTTCCCATCAAGTGATTGGTGGTTTCAAACTGCTGACCTAGCAGATCCCAGCCCAACTCATAACCACTACAGCATTGGGTCTCCTATAAATTATATTCAACACATTATTTAAATCTTTTCAAATCTGAAAGGGTAGTATTTTTATGTAATGCCACACCTAGCAGCTGTTTATAAATGAAAAGCCCAGAAGACACTAAGAAAATAGAGTGAGTTTGTTATCTAAACTATCATTAAAATAGCAACAACAATAGTAAGATGATAATTGCTATATGCCATTGAGTAGTTTTTCAACACATTGGTTTGTTTTTTTTTTTAATTTTTGGGCATCACTGCCCTCTGGTGGTCATGGGAGCTACCCAGCACTGCTCCTGAGAGCCACCACTGAATTTGAACCACCAAGCCCGTGGGCTACAGTCCCGCACTCAACCACTTAAACGCCACTGAGGTTCAGCCCTCAACACGTTCTTTTTAATAATCATTCATATCAAGTTAACTAAAATCAGTTGTAATATAGATGTTTGCACTTCTTTTGAGCTTTGGTTTCATCGTATTTGTTTTAATTATGATCTTCATTGATTGAATTTATGCTTTATCCTCTCTTGTTAATATGCCTATACAGAGGACAACCTCTTTGTGACCATATAGCATAACCCCTGTCCAGAATTACAGGAATTAGCTTCAGCTGAATTTAAAATTTACCCCAATGTGTGTTGTTTCATTAAAACTTTTATTCCAAAATTTATAGTTTTTCAGATGCTTAATGATAGGAAGTCAGAATGAATGATTTTCAGAGTTCTCTTATATTTCAAATTTTATGTTTGTGGTTAATGGATATTAGTTTAAAACATGTATATGTTGCCAATACCTGGAACAGCATACGACTGCTTAACATATGATTTCTTAGTTTTCTGAATGAGAAGTTTTCATTAGTTTCTTTATTTCTATGCATTTATGATCTATCAGAGTTGGTTAGTGTATGTTTAATATACACTAGGAGGAAGTAGTGAAGCTGACCGAGAAATGCCTTAATAATGCCATCGAGAGTCCAGGATTGAATACCACAAGAGTTCCTCCTGACTTCAAGAGTAACATTTTGAAGGCTCACATAGAAGCAGCACATAAGGTAAGTTACCTTAAGAACAGATCATATGTATGAGTAAAATAGGTAGATTGTGGTTAAAAAAGAACCTACAAGTGATTAGAGATGTTGAGTAATATCAAGAAGCACGAGCAAAGGTTTGCTTTTTCTCAGCTCTGTACTCAGATTAACCTAAATTAAGGCAGAGCATTCATGAGTTTGAAATGTAAGAGTAAAGAGGCTCTGAGATATAGAAAGTTTTTAAAAGTTCAAATTTCCATAAGAACAAATTCAAACTTGTAATGATAATTTTGATGGATTCTATGAGGAAAACACTGAAGGATACAAGAAATATCAAAGACTGAAGGGAGAACTACACAAAGTCACTGTTCCAAAAATGATCAGTATTTAACCATTTCAGGAGGTAACATATGATCCAGACCGATGGTATTGAGGCACTGGCAAAACACCAAGCACCAGCTATTGGTGAAATACCAGTTGAGTTATTTCAACAAACGGATTCTGGGAAGTGCTTGCTTGCTAAGAAATTTGAAACTGACCGGCCATATAGAAAAGATTCATATTCATGTCCATTCTAAAGGAGGTGATCCAAAGAAATGTGGGAATTATGGAGCGATATCACTAACATCACAAGAAAGTAAAGTTTTCCTAAAGAAAAAAATGGTTGTTGTAAGATATCGCTAGGGAATTACCAGAAAACCAAATTGGATTCAGAATAGGTTATCAAGCCAGGGATATCATTGCAGATGGATCTTGGCTGAAAGCAGAGCATATCAGAGCTATATTTACTTGTGTTTTATTAACTATGCATAGATACTTTACTGTGTGAGTAATAACAAATTCTGGATAACATTTCAAAGAATGAGAACTCCAGAGCACTTCACTGTGCTCATATAATTGTGGGATATGAAGACTTCTCCCCAACTTTGTCTCCTTCAAAGATATGCCAAACCTAAGAGACTGTTTGCCAGCATGTGGTGAGAGGTCAGATGCTTAGAGATAGTCTCCCCGAAGGCATTCAGCCATCTAGAGAAATCAGACTACTGTCTGGTCCTCAGTATTTGGGGCTCACACCCATTGATAGAGTAGTGATTATTTCCCTGCATAGCTTGGAACAGGTCAAATCTGCTCAGTGACGTCCAAAGTTAGGCTGCCATCCTGACTCTAGGATATGCCACACATGTACCTCCAATCCCTACCCTTTCTATTGCATGTATGCCCTTAGATCACCCTCTCCCATTATTGTATTACTATATGTAATACAATACATATTGTATTGTGACGTCTGTCTTTACTTGTAATCAGGGGGCTTGCACACCCCCAAAAGATATATAAGCCTTGGTTAGGAATAAATCTCACTCTGTGCTGCCATTCCCACCTTCTACATCCCCACATGAACCAGCAAGCGGGTTGAGGTGAATTTACTGCCATGAAATGTGCCTGACGCCTTCATTTTATTCACTTTCCTGTCTCTTTTTTTTCTTTTGAGGCGGGGGGGAGTGGAATAAATTTATTTCATCTGTCAGTAAACAAGGTGTTTAATAGTTATGGCATTTTAGAAATGCATATTAAAGCAGATGTGTTAGACTGTCTCCCAGATGTAACAAAGTGCGGAGAAATAAATGGACAAATCAGCAACAAGATTGGTTTTTAAATCTGTACATTATCCACAAGCCCCAAACAATAGAAGCAAATACTAGAATGTCCCTAAAGTAGTGTCATTCAAAATAAATCCTTAATGTCAGTTAAACTCCATCTCAGAATAGCAGCAGTTCATTTTAACAATAGTATGGCACAGAATACATATGAAAAAATTCATCACAAGACAGTCAAGTTCACAATAATGCAACTTCATATAAAAATTCAAGCTGCAAATAAAAATTGGCCCTAGGAAGAACAAACTAGACACACTCCAGATGGTTATTTGCCCACAATGGCAGCCTTTCACAATTTCACTGCAGAGTACGGGTGGTGTGCAAAGAAAGAGACAGGAACACAAACCTTAACTATTGCAATGAAGGAATGTCCCTGGGGAACAATCAGTGTAGTTATGTGGGGTCATGGGCGGAAGTGCCTTTTGCTCTTGTTCTGCGCTTGCACACTTTGTGGGTCAGGCAGGTACTATGAGAGGAGTATTGTCTCAGGTGTGACAACAATATTGAACGCAAACTCCGGCAGCTCTTGCAGCTCGTCGACAGAAGGAGTATTAATTGGTTAAATAAACCAGGCACTGCACAAGAGAGATGGAAGCAAACCAAATGGACTGTGTCTACAGAGGAAGGGATGGGAAGAAAGGAATGAAGGAAAGAGGCCCACACTTTTCCCTCCTCACCATGCGCAACGAAAGGAAAACTACATGAGCCAAGTACATGTTTGCTCCAAGTGCTGAGAAGACGTAATCAAATCAGAGATTGTACAACTGGCACCTTCTTTATTTATTACCCTATTTTAGTAATCAATATCCCATTAATTTCTTAGACAAAGTGCTGCCCAACTTGGCATGCCCCCTCCCCCAGATTTCAAGGTATCATGCAAATCATTATTGTGCTGCAATTATTTTGCAATTATTGTTGGTTACATACAGCGGTTAACATACAAATGAGCCATTGGACAAACAGAAACTATGACATTAAAAAAATTGGTAACAGAAAATGAGCAACTATCTCGAGTAATCTGGTAGTCCTGTGACCATCATTGGTGTGGTGATGCAGACATTTGCGAGGTAGATGGGGAGAGGCTGCTTACATGCCAGACCTCCTCAGGTGTAAAGTGAGGTCCTATGCTTTCCTGTGAAGTGTGCCTCCCTGGACTTTAGCCATGACTTCCCATGACTATAGCCAGTGCTCTGCCAGCTCTGCCAACAGCAACGTTGTATGTTGGCTCCCCACCTTGACTCTCTGTCCGGTTGTCCGTTGTGCAGCTACCATCCCCATATCAACTACTATTTCCGATCACTGAGCACTTCTTCGTGCCAAGGGTCCAACGGTTGGTAAAGAAACCTTCCCAGTCTTTTTCTACCATCATATCTATTTCTATTGGCGTGGTGCTCTGGAAGACTCCCCCAGCTGTGGCTGCCCAGATGTGTTTGGCATCACAGTAGTCAACAATGGTGGTCTCCTGGCATTAGCCATTGCACATCTGGTTATCCATGTCGCTCTGCCAACCGGCCATCTTCGAGCCCTTCACACTGCAGCGGGGATAGAGAGGAGCAGCCCTCTTTTATTCTCATGACTTTACTGTCATTTTTACATATTATTGCACCTGCTGGGCATGTGTGATTTGTTATGGTCTGGTCACCCAGGCATGTGGTAGAATGTGTGCATAGATAGTTAAGCATAACACTTAGAAGTATGTAGGGGTTACCAACTAGTCCTCATGAAGTTTATAGCATATTTTCCTTGGTTATCCCGATTTTCAAACTTATCTGTCATACCAAAACAAGAAGAGACAGGATATTACCTCAAAAACTCACTGACATCAAGTTGATTCTGAATCACATCACCCACAAGCACAGATCAGAACTGTTCCCGTGCATTTCAGAGACTGTAGTAGGAGTCTCTCATTTTTACTCTTCAGGAGTCGATTCCTCATCTTTCTCCCGAGGAATGGTTGGTAGTTTTGAACTGTTACCCTTGGAGTTAGCAGCCCAACATGTAACCCACTACACTGCCAGGGCTAGTACTCCAAAATCTCCTGTCAAGCGGGAAATGTTCTTTCCTCATGGCACAAACCCTGACGACTTCAGAAGATGTTCAGAATATCATTCATGCTTTCTTTCAACCCCCTCCGCCCAATATAGACATGGGGTTCCCAGACATAATCGTTATAGATATCTGAGGACTTTAGAAATATTAGTTGTGCTTTCTTTCCATACCTTACCTCACTATAAGCATAATTTTTTTTTCCGCATCACTGACCTGGTTGGAGTAATAAGCCCAGCCTTGCTCCTGGAGAGCTGCTGCTGGATTTGAACTGTCAACCCTGTGGGCTGCAGTCCCACACAACCACTGTGCCCCCAGAGCTCAGCTAAACATAAATTATACAATATGTTTAGAAAGCAAAAATAACATAGAACAAATTGTGTGAATCAACAGATTTAGAATCTCATTTCTACTGGTACTGTGGCTCTGGACAAGTTAATTTCTTTGAATCTCAGTTCAATTGCGTGTGAAATAAGGATAATGGTAATATCTACCTTAGAAGGAGAATATAAAGATGAAATGACATAATGAAAAGAGCATGGAATAGTGATTGGCATATAATGAGTACTTAAAAAATTATTGACCCTCTGGCATTAATAGCTAAAAATGAACAAAAAACTTTTAAAAACAAGAACAGTAAATGGTGAAAATCATGTGAAGAGACTGGAACCCTTTATACCATGGTGGTGGGATTGTAAAATAGTACAACCATGTGGAAATACTGTCTGACCCAGGTTCTCCCTATTTGGTATATATCCTAGAGAAATACAAGCTACAGCATGAAAATATATATGTATATATGTGTGTGTATATATACACACACACACACCTATATTCATTGTAGCACTATTCACAATAGCAAATGGATGAATGCATGTATAAACAAATTATGGCACATACATAGAATGGGCTACTTATGCTATGTTAAAGAATAATTGAAACTGTGAAACCCCTCAACATAAGTGATATGTGTGTTATGGACATGTGTGTTAGTCCGGGTAGACTAGAGAAACAAATCCATCAACATGTATATATATATATATATATATATATATATATATATATATATATATGGGAGAAGTTTATATACAAGAGGAAATGAACATTGAAAAAGCATCCCAACCCAGTCCAGTCCAAGCCCACAAGTCTTAATATTAGCCCAATGTCCGATACCAGTCTATAAAGTCTTCTTCTAATTCATGAGGCACATGCAATGATGTCAAATGCAGGACAATCACAGGCCAGTGGGTAGAAAGTCTTCCGATCCAGTGCCATTGTAAGATCCCAGTGCTTGCAGGGGTCTCCATGTGGATTTTCCCGTTTCAGCGGTCTGGTTCCATCAGGGTAGGTCCATGTGGCATCTCCTCTGGGATATCTCACAGGGAGTCAGCTTTGTGTCTGGTGAGTAGAGCACCTCCAAGAGACTGAGTAGTGAATCTTTCACATCAAGGGGAAAATACGGCCGGATTTCCCAGAATTCTCAGGAGAAAGCCATGCCCATATAGAGGTCTCATTGGCTTATCTCCAGATTGATAGTCTAGACTCCACCCCTACACTCTTAATCCTCAAATTGACACCAGGTTAGGTGACTGCCATGCCATGATAATGAAATTAGTCACAAAACGACAAATGTTGTATGAGACTATTTTATAGAGTCAAGAAAAGGTTTTTCCATTAAAAGAAATATCCTGTGATAGTTACTACGGGTGAAAGGAAAGAGTAAATACTGGCTAGTGGGTAGATGTGTGTTGGGTAAAGTGATCAGACATCCTGCTTTTTAACAATTTAACAATGTCCTGTGGCATTTTAAAATTAAATATATTACAATACTATTTTTGAATTCTATGAAAATTTTTGTTGCTCTATATAGACCAAATTTGTAATCAAGAACCCCCAGTCAATGGTGTCCCGATTAAAATCTGGTTCTTTTAGTGTTGGGTGAAGGGGAAAGCACTATACAATAAGAAGGCGGTCAGCCAAAATGGAGACAGGGCAAGACGTATGCAAGCATTAAAGGAAACAGAACTAAATACTGTTACATGGACCATTCCGCTCTAGTGGTGATCTACAAGTAGAAGTGTGGATAGATATATAGACTAATAAGCACAGGAAGAAGAGTAGAGTATATCCATGAATATGTATAGATTTGACAAAGCCTATTAATATATGTGTACTTACCTTGGCGAGGAGTGGCTATGTTGCCGAGCTGCTAACCACAAGGTTAACAGTTCGAAATCTCCAGTAAGCTCCAAGGGGAAAAAAGATGGGCCTCTCTGCTCCCTTTCAGTCTCAGAAACTCACAGGACAAGTTCTATCCTGCCCTATAGGGTCACCATGAGTCAGAATTGATTCGATAGCAGTGAATTACTTACTTTTACTGCAGATAAATCCATGGATGTGGTACAGCATAGAGGAGCAGAGTTTTGAGACATAACCATCGATCTTTTTTCTAATGATCTATCTTAAAGGAATATGTTAGACAGGGTTCTCTAGAGAAACAAAACCAGAACACTTGTGATTTTATATATATTTATACAGATAGATATATACAATGTAAGAAATAAACAGCTAATTAGTCTAGAGAGCAGTACCAATGCTCAGTGCCACTCACTTCCATGAGACAGTGAGGACACTAGCAGTCCTTCAATCTTGAGGGCTGCTGGGTGCAAGTCAAGGAAGCAGACAGCTGAGTTCTCTATAGAGCAATCGAGGCAATCCCACCACAGATAACAGAAAGCAAGATAGGTCACCAACAGACAGTCAAGTGACAGGGTCCAACAGTCACCAGCTCAAGCGATATATACTCCAGCAGCGTGGTGAAGCAGGTCTTTAAGGAACCTCAGACTACAGCGTCACGGTCCATGGGTCGAGTGTCCTGCAGGTAGTGTATCTCACAAGTTGAGGGAGAGAACTAGCTCGAGCAGCCACACACTGATCCAGTCGTCAAAGAGCAAGAGACAAGAAAGGCAAGGCTCATTGCCCTTCAATAATCCCACATGTGTTCATTGACCACTTTGGCATAATAAAACTACCTTTCACAGATGAGTGAGTCACCAGAGCACTTGCTGATCCTTCCAAGAGAACGTAAAAACTACTGCCTGTCTCTTTATCTGGATGTGGGGGTGCTTGGAGATACTGACTTTCATGGTAAAACTACTGCCCCTTCTAATTGAGAAAGTGTTATTTATTTGAGTTTCATTGTAGAGCAAGTGCTTTTTTCCTAGCTAATTGAAAAGTAGTAAAACTTCCAATCTAAACAAAACAAAAATATTTACAGTCTCTGAAACCCATCAAGGCCATTCTACCCTGGCCTAGAGGGTCGCTGTGGGTCAGAAATAACTCAATGGCCTGAGCAGAACTTGAGAATGGCCTTTTGCTTTCTTCATAGATGCTGTCTTGGGGAATTTTGCCTGGTCTTAGTTATTAGGGTTCAATGAATTTATTACCCAACAAATAAAAAGAAATTAATTAGCAATGCTTGTAACATTATGGGTAAATCTCTAAAACATCATTCATGCTTTTCTCTTTTTTTGCTCATTAAGCTTTAAATGGTAATAAAAATCTGTGGCAAATTTTTACTTGAGTTGTTTTCCATTTTAAAAGTACTATTTTGGGGGCGGGGGCGGGAAAAAAAAAAGAAAAGTACTGTTTTATAAAGTTAGTTACTTAAAACTGCCACAAAGTAAAACATAAGGTTCACAAAATTTCTCAAAGTTTCATGATGCATTGTTATTAGCCAGTCTATCACTATTAAATTTAAGTGACCAATTGAGAAAAACAGCTCCGAGACCATTCTTCCACACCTGGCTAAGACTGGGGCGGCAGGTGTTAAGAGTGATATTAATTTGGCCTGCTGAGACAGCTGGGCAGATGTGGGGATCTTGCAGGTCTAGCACCACCCACAGCAACTGCCCATCTCCACAAAGAGAATAATCACATGCTCTCCACGCACACAGGCTTACCAAGAAGTGGCAGAAGTTCAAGCTACTTCAAAGACATTGGCAAAAATCAGGCCCAGGAATTGATGAAGTAACAAACTTGCAAGCAACGTGGGCAGGGTGACAATCCAGCATGGGTGCATATCCAGTACTGATTTGGCCAGGATGGCTCAGGATGATTATCTGAGAAGTGAAACTGCATAATTCCATTCCTGGTCATGTCTGTTGTCAACAGCTACTTTGCCATGTGGAACAGAGACATTGGTCACATTGAAAGCTACATTGTTCTCAAGCAAAGCCTCACTTAAAGCTGTGTGGTACATTTTAACAGACTTCACTTCAGGGTAACAGTTGACTGAAGCAAATTGGACCGCCACGCCGGTTTTCAGAATCTCATTCTCCTCTCTGCCCTCAGCGACAGTGCCGATATTGATGATGTTGTAGACATCCTTAAGAGGCAGAGCTTACCAGTTCCATGAGTGGGTGACAGGATGCAATCCAGAGCTTCAAGCAGCATGGTACTACTGACATCTTGGTGGATGACCTTCCAGCCCCTAAACCAAGGATTATTAGCACTTGGCTCTAGCATGTTGTTACCATTCCAACCAGAAATGGGCACACACGCAACTGTCCCTGGTTTGTAGTCAAATTTCATACTGTCAGTGATGACTTCCTTAACAATTTCCTCATATTTCTTTTGGCTGTAGGCTGGGTTGGTAGAATCCACATTGTTAAGACCAACAGTTAGCTGTTTCACATCCACTGCGTAAGTCAGAAGGGCTTGGTCACAGGTCTGCCCATTCTTGGAGATAGCAGCTTCAATTTCATCAACAGCAGCAACAGCAAGGACAGCACAGTCAGCCCGTGATCTTTCTGCAGTCATGTTTTTAATGAAGTCTCTGTCCAGGGTCATCAGTGATGGTCACCTAGTAACAAATTTGCAGGTCTCAAATTTCCACAGGGAGATATCAATAGTGATGCCACATTCCGCTTTCAGCTTACCCAAGACACAAGGAGACTTGAAGAAGCTCTTCTCCATCCCAGTAGCTTCCTTCTTACATTTCCCAATGGTTCTTTGTCCATCCCACTAGTAGTGGTGGATGTGCCAGAATCAACATGTCCAGTGGTGCTGTTGATATTGGTCTTCCCCTCTCCCATTTTGGTTTAGATTTTTGCAGTGGTTTTCACCAAGATTTGGGTGTAGATTTTTGCACTGTTTTTCACCGAGACCTATATTCTGGTGTCCAACCTGTTGAGAAAAAGCTTATGCTGTCCTAAGGAGGCAAACAAAATATTTCATTTACATCAGACTGTAGAAAATAGGCACTATTGCTTGCTGCATGCAAGGGTTTTGGGTGGCATTGCCTAGGAACAGCCCAAAGAAAGATTTCTTTGGGGAGACAATGGGAGTCTTTTTATATGTGTGTGTATATGTTGTAGTTGTGAATCTGTATATATTTTTCAAAATCCTTTGAACCATATACTTTAAACAATGCATTGTACTATATGTAAATAATAGCTCCATAAGGTTGGGGATAAAGCAGTTTTTGTAGAAAGTATCTCCGGAAATAGTGCTAGCATTTGGTAAAACATTAAATGCCAAGTAAACACCCTAGCATCATAAAAATTTGAAAAATTCTCGTATTGCATCTTTTTGCTACCCCGGTTTCTGCTTCAAGAATTCATTGTGCGTGGCCAGTGGTTTGGAGGGTGGTTGCTAAGCACATGGGCTGCAAGTAGGAGAAAGTGGAGGCTTTCTGCCCCTGTGAAGCACGGCAGACGGGGAAGCCCACAGGGGCAGTTCTGCTCTGTGAGGCCTCGGCTCAGAATTGACTCCAGAGTCAGAATTGACTCCAGGGCGATGAAAATGACAGCAAGAGCATTTGAACTTGTGTGCTAACATCTAAGAGTTGAGGCTTTGAATATAGGGTAAGGTGACCAGACGTCCCGCATTTTAACAATTTAACAAAGTCCCACGGCATTTTAAAATTTTAAAAATATACAATACTATTTTTGCATTCTATGAAAATGTTTGTTGCTCCATAGAGACCACATTTTAATTCAAGAACCCCCACCCCCAGGTCAATGGTGTCTCACGTAAAATCTGGTCACTTTACTGTACAGCTACAGCAATGATACTTCTATAGATACGTTATAATTCTCTCCTGAACTGAAGTAAATAGATAATTCTAATTTTACTGGCACAAAATTTAAATTGTAATACTTGTGTCCTCAACACAATTTAATACTTTTTTATGATTTCATTTTCTCAGGTTACAAGAGAAGATAGTTTATTAAGTCATAATAATACCAGTGTTCAGGAAGTTGCTGCAAACAGGTACCGTTTTGAAAGGGCTGAATTAAATTGAGATTCTTAGTAAGTTTTTTACTCTCCTCCCCAGCCCATCACCATGTAGTCATAAGGGACCTCCATTCATTCAATCACTTCTGGTAGTTTTATATTATTTGGAGAGGTTCCTCATTAGCCTCTACATCTTCACTGTTCTTTACTGCAGAACCTGTACAAAACTTGAAAGATAACTGATAAAGAGCTTTTTTTCCCCTCTGAAATATTGTAAATAATTTCAGTGTCATTGTGCCTTCGCCATCGTCTTATTCTTAGAAAACAAATTAACCAAGACTGTTTCCCTGCCGCTCCTCCCCTCTCTGTTTTTCTCCTCTGTAATGACTATTGTGCTTTTCTTTTGTTAAGATTTTAGGCCTAATTTGTTTCATTTATCACTGTGTACCCAGTATTTCTTGCTAAGTTGATGAGCCCTGCCCCACTAAAAATGTTGAAGGAAATGAAAGAATGCGTGCTGGCTCTCTCCTGTTATAAAAAACTTATTGAGTGAGGGGTTTCTGATCAGTCATACTCCGTTCCAGATACTGTGATCAACCTCGCCCTTAAGCGTATAGCAGGCTCTGTATTTAGAAGTTTGTAGTTAATACTAAACAGACTTACTTCTTTAATTAGTGATAAGGGTAAAACTGATTGCAACTGAACTTGTAAATTAATTTCAGTTAATCTATTGACCCACAACATTTTCTGTGCTATTATTATTAATAATTTATCAAAATTTTTGTTTGTCAAGGTGATGATAATGAGGATGGAAGCTCCATTTAGCTCTTGAAAGTGGAAAGAGCCTCAAAGAAATCTGAAATTAATTGCCTATTTCTTTCTTTCTAAATGACTTTTCATATCCTGAAAAAACTGCCTCCA
>PVJH01030662.1:0-24580 GCA_004026705.1 Nesogale talazaci
TACTGTTTACATAGAAACAAGTGCTTAAGAAAAATGACTTGATCTATTTTATTAAAATGTAAGATGAATATAGCTATACTAAATATAACTAAAATCAATATAATTGTGAGGATATATGGCACCTAACAAGAACAACAAATGGATTGTCCACTTTTTTTCTTCTGAGTCAAATCCTCAGTAATTTTCATGAAATATCATCAAACCTTTCTATAAATTTTGTAAGACACTTGCAGTTACAAAGAATCCCCTTAAATAATTTTCACCTAACGAACTCCATCTACAGATAGACATTCTCTTTCCTCTCAGTGAAAAACATAAGTAATTCTCATCATGTGCAGAATACTTGTAGCACTATGCTGCTCATTAGTATAAATGTTCATTTCTCTATTCAAAGATTGAGTTTTATGCTACCAATAGTCAGTTTAGTTGATTGCCAGATCTTTAAAGTTATCTGCAATTGTTCTTAAATTATGGAATTTAAGTAATTTGTAAACAAATAAGATGGAAGTTCATAAAGAGTGAATGTTTTTCTATATTCATTAAGTAAAATATTTGGGGAATGCAATAAAAAAGACCAATAAAAGGAATAGTTGCTGCACTATGTGTTTGTGCAGCAACTACAAAGTGGTGGAAACAATAATAAAATCAAGAAAGATTATGCAGACAGACTGTTTCCCAAGTTCTGAAATCTCACTCCATTTTAAAGAAACTAAGCCTGCAAATCATAGGTGATGAGTCATAGGTGAGGTTTATCAAAGGCTACACATGGACGTCCAATCAGCAGGCACACACTCAAAGACATGCTTTTCCCATTTCATCAACATATTGGCAAATGAGTATGTGCTTAAGTTATAATCAAATACTTAAGTTATGTGTACTTAACTTTGTATGATTGCCCACTTTAATTGACTTTTTAAGAGCACTGCATCTACTGTATTATTAACATTTTACAGATGATGAAAATGAGTCAGCTTGTTTTGAATGTTGCAAAGTATCACAGCCAGCAGATGACAGAACCAAGATTGAAAACTCAGTCTCAATTTTAGCCTCTACATATCCAGCCCCAGTCCTGTCAGTGGTGGTTCAATGGTCTAATTATAAATTTCCATGCAAGAGACCCAGGTTCAATTTAACACCATTCTGCCGTAGTGGTTACGTGTTGGGCTGCAATCTCCAAGTCCAGCTGTTTGAAACCACTCATTTCCCTAGGGAGAAAGACAGGGTGTTCTCCTCCTGTAGAGATACAGTCTCAGAAACCCAGGGCAGTTCTATGTTGTACTATGCTATAGTATATGTCACCTATAGGGTCATTATGGGTTGTCATCAACTGGATGGAAGTGAACCTGAGTGTGAGCATCTTAACCGTGGCCATCGTGTATTTGTAAGTTAAGGCTTGTAAATTGTTGAGATGCTTATGAGGTGTTAGTAGAGCTTCCAGAAAGAGATGAACCAGGAATAAAGCTCTGGTTGTCTAAATACAGAGACCAATGAAAGAAACCCCAATGGATTAAAAATGTTGTTACTTAAAAAGTCTTGATTTGACCCCTGCATAATTCATAGGTGACACTTATAGCTAATACCCACTCTAATTCTAAGTTGCAGCCCAGCTAAATGTCCTTTTAAGGATATGGACTTCGGGAAGCAGAACCCCAGAGCTTTCTTTCAAATTGCTTCTGGGTGAGTTTGAACTGGAAACCTTTTGATTAGTCACAAGTATTTAGCCCATTTGTGCCACCTCAGTATTCCCCTCAAGTTTAGAACCCCTTTCATATAACACTTCCATCTAATACTTTATGCCCACCATTACCCACCATTCTGCTATCAGTTTGTCACACTGTAGATGCTTGTGTGCTGTTATGACACTAAATATATGTCACCAGCATTCCCATTACTAGCACAGTCAACCAAGTGAACAGATTTTACCAGTGCCTCCAGAATAAGAGCAGACTTCAAAGAAGGAACAGGCTGTCCACTTGAGAAGAATCAACCTCTGAAAACCATACGGAGAACATTGGAACATTGTAAGTTACCAAAAACGTAATGACTAGAAACAGATCTTTTCACAGACAATGCCAGAAGATGAGCCCCCCCCCCCACTCCCCCAGGTCAGAAGACCCTCAAAACATGATTGAGGAAAAACTGCCTTGTAAAGTAGAGTTGACCATAATGAGATGCATGGAGTAAAGCCTTCAGGACCTTCATTTGCTGATGAGGCATGACTCAAAATGAGTAGGAAGAGCTTCAAATAGCATTTAATATCTGGAGCTTAGAATGTATTCCATATGATTGCGAGAAAATTGAAAGTCATTAAAATTAGATGAATACATAAAGATAAGTATCTTTGGGATAGAACTTATTAAGCTGAGATTAATTGATATTTGCCATTTTAAACCAGAATATCATATAGTTTACTATTTGGAGGAATGACATTATCAAGAGGAATGGCACTGCATTTCTTCTCAAAAAAGACATTTAATGATCAATGCTTTCTCTGATAGAAAAAAAATGTCTATATGTGATCCAATCATTAGAACTACTATTCAAATTTATGTAAATACCACTAAGACAAATCTTGAAGAAATTAAATTCTACCAACATCTTCAGTCCAAAATGGAAAAAATATGCAATCAAGATGCATTGATAATTTGGGGGAATTTGAATGCAAAAGTTGGAAGCAAAGAGGAATTTGTTTGGAAAATATTGTTTTGATTAAAGAAGTACAACTGAAGAGAATTTTGTAAGACCAACAACTTTTAAATAGAAAATACCTTTTTTCAACAACACAAACATGGACTTTTCAGATGGAATCCACAGAAATCCAATTGACTACGCCTATGGGAAGAGATTATGGAAAAGCTCAATATCAATAACTAAAACCAGGCCAGGTGCTGACTGTGTAACTGACCATAAGTTGCTCAGGTTGAAGTTGAAGAAAATTGACACCAGGCCATACGAGTCAGAATACTATCTTGTGTATATGATACTTGAATTTCCAGAACATCTCAGAATCAGATTTGATGCATTGAACAAAGGATATAGCTCATCATGAAGAATGGAAGGTGCTGAAGGAAAAAGTTCAAGCTGGAATGCAAGTGTTAGTCAAGAGCAAGACTCCAGCAATTGAAGGAAAAACAATTGAAATATTTCAACAAGCTAAAGAAGCCCATTTGCCTATGTCAGGAAATTTGGAAGAGAGCTACTTGACCAATTGACAGAGATCCATATGTGTACCCATTCTAAAGAAAGGTGACCTGACATAATGCTCCAATTTTGACAATATAACTGACAATACATGCAAGCAAAATTTTACTGAAGATCATCCAACAATGGTTGCAGTAGTACCTTGACAGGAAGATGCCAGAAGTTCAGGCTAGATTCAGAAGGAGTGGAACAAGGGTATCAACAAGTGTTGAAGATTAGCTTTGAGGAGTATAGTGTGCCCGACCCAAGTCTTGGTATTTTTAATGGTCTCATCTGCATGTGGAATTCGGATATTAAATCGAAGCACTTGAACAATGGTTTTTATGAAGAGCATAAAAGTACCATGGATTACCAAAAGAAACAAGCAGTACTGTCTTAGAAGTACAGCCAAAATATTTCTTAGAAGAAAGGATGATGAGACTTTGTCAGGAGAGATTATATTATCAGAAGAGATCCATTCTTGAAGGACATTCTTAGTAAAGTGTGGGGGCAGAAAGAGGTTGATTCTCAGTGAGATGGATTGACACAGTGGCTTCAATAATGGGCTTCAACAGCAGACCACACACGGACGCACAGAATTGACGGTGTTTCCTTATGTTGTACATAGGGATGCCGAGTTGAACTTTCTCAAGGGTCACAACAACAACCCTTCATTATCCTGGTGATCATCTGTTTGCTTATCCTTCTGCCCCAACAGAGAACACATTTCTAAACTCAGGATCTTGTCTTGCTTGTCATTTTATGTATATAGTGACACACATAGTACCTGGTCCTTAATAACGGATCAATTTATATTTATAGAAGTAACGTAAATTATAAACTGTCTTAGATATCCACAATATAGATCGTGCTTTTATGCATGTTTGTTTCTACTTTGTAATGCTGAGTCATCATT
The DNA here is from genome assembly GCA_004026705.1 of Nesogale talazaci. Taxonomy (NCBI): domain Eukaryota; kingdom Metazoa; phylum Chordata; class Mammalia; order Afrosoricida; family Tenrecidae; genus Nesogale; species Nesogale talazaci. The sequence continues at coordinate 4,097 of PVJH01030662.1, forward strand.
CTATTTTATGTCATGTTATCGTGTAGGTTCTGCCCAGTAAATTCTGGCTCGTAATGAACATATGTACATCAGAAAAGAACAGAACAGAACGATCAGTCCTATACCAGTGTACTCCTTAGTATGTCCCTTCCAGCCATTTTCTTTGTAGTTCCTATAATATGATTTTCTGTTAGTTGCTGGAGAGTTTGTTCAACCGCATAGGAACCCTATATACAAAAGAACGATCATCTGCCAAGTTCATCACTATCGTAACAATTGTAGGGTTGTAGCAATGATGTCAGTCTATCTTGTTGAAGGACTTTCTCCTTTACCAGGAATGATTACCTTTTCCATGGACTAGTCTTTCCTGTTTGCATTCCCCACATACCTGAAGCTCTGTCTCATCATCCTTTGTTCTAAGGAACATGCTGGCTGGATCTTAAGGACTTGGTAAATTCAAGGTCAATGAATACTCACATTCAAAAATGTATTTTTTTAACTCTGGGGTTATATGTGTACATTGCAAGATTTAAAAGAAACAAGCTAGAAAATGAATTCCTCCACAAAAGCATAGATTTATATACTAGGTATTGTAATTTTTTTCAGTACATGAATGAAATTTTTTCAGACTCTACTAATTAAAAATGTGTAATTGGTTAGTTACAGATCAAGGTGAAATTTCTCATGTTAATTTCAAATAGAGAAAAAGATGATGTTTTCAAAGTTTAAAGAACAATATAAAAAGGGATTGCTGGTCAAATATTTTTTAAATTAAAAATTTTTAAATTGTTAAAATTCATAAAATTTTTAAAATTTATGAAATTACTCAAAACTCATTAGAAAGATTTATTGACATCAAAGTAATTAATAGTGTAATTGTAATTTATTTTGTTCCTTAAAGTGTGTTCCTTAATACTTTCTACACCATGCATTCTTCACCTGAATTAGACTACCCAAAGATGATAAAGCTCATTTAAAAAAATATATAACTCTAACTTCTAACTAATTTGAACTACATTCTTTTTCCAGAAGTTTGCCATCTTTCCCCTTGCAATGTACATAAGCTATAACCATTCAGGCTTTCATTCATTTATTTCCTAAATGCATTTTGCTGAAAACCTATTTTTAAGTTGTATTCTCAGCTGGTGAACATAGTGAAGGCCAAAACTAATAAGATAAATTTTATGAGTTCACTAGAAACAGAAAATAAGAGAATAAAGAAAAACTGGGCACATGGCAAGAACTGTGATGAAAATGAAAAAGTGTGTTGTGACATAGAATGACCATAATCAGAAAATATTTCTTTCTGAGGAGAAGAACTTTGCAAGATTGAATCGATATGCTGGCCATTCTGGAATTTAGGGAAAGCATTCCAGCCAGGAACAAAAAAGTAGCAATCTAAGTAGTGAGTACAACAAAAGAGAGGGAAAAGCGGCGAGATTAAGGTTTGAACGCTGAAAAGTTTGGGTTTTATTTTAAGGGAAACTGTGTCATTGGGAATTTTTAAAGAATTGTGAGATAATGTTTGATTTTTAAAGTTCCTGTGCATATAGTAGTTCACACAGACAGGTTCCTAATGACACATATAGGATTGGTATTGAGAATAAGAAGATGATTTCTCATAACTTTTTTGTTTTTTGCCATGAAGTGACATCCCTTAAGACTTACACTACAGGAAGGCCATGAAGTGCTTGAAGAAACAATTGAGGCTAGAAATGCGTCTCCTGAACAGAAGAAAGGAGATCAAATTAGGGTTGTTAGAAAGGGGGGAAATAGCCCAAATTCAAACTTCTAAAATTGAGCTCTTTTATTATTAGACAGCAAGGTTCGTCAAACTATGTACCATGGGCCACATGCGGCCCTCCGCGAGGACATTTATCCCCCGCTTTGCTGCTACTGCCTTTCCTGCTTAGCAGCCAACTCATCCCGGGTCGGCAGTTAATTTATTCATAGTTTCGTTGTTTTTTTTTTTAACTATAGTCCTGCCATGCAACGATCTGAGGGACAGATCGGTCTGGCCACCTGTTTAAAAAGTTTGAGGACCCCTGTGCAGAATTCACCAGGCAAAAGCAATTGTTCCAGCAGGAATGAGTGAAATCATCAGCATAAAGCAGAACTAATATCCAATGAGTTATGGCCATGCAAACAATTACAGGTGAAGGAAAACAGGAAATCACCAAAATCATGATGTATAGGAGGTCAATTCATCAATGTTAGAAGCAGAAACATTGAAACAGCAAAAGCCTCCTGATAAGGCTACATTCACGATATTGATGGAAAATGTCGTCAAGTCAATTCTGAGTCACGGCAACCTTTGAGCCCTTCAATCAAGCCATGGTGTCAATCCATTTTGTGACGGGCCTTCCTCTTTTTTGCTGCCTTTTTACTTTACCAAGCAGGGTGACCTTTACCGGGGATGGAAGAATGAGACAACGTCTCACCATCCTTTGGAACTGTAATTTTGCTCCTGTTCTGAATCAAGTGACCTCTGCGAAAGGGTCATCCGATCGGCCAAGGGGTCACGATCCACAGGTTGAGAACTTTTTATCTAAGGAATTTTCTGGCTTTACTTCTTTCAAGGCAGATGTGTTTGTTCTTTTGGTAGTCCGATATATTTTTTAAGCACCATAGTTCAAACATGTCAATTCATGTTTTGCTTTATTACTTAATGTTCACCTTTCACATGAACAGGAATTAACGAAAACTACTATTGCTTGGGGAAGGCATACCTTAAGTCTCCAAAGTAACATCTTGGCGTTTCAAAACCTGAAAGAGGTCTAGTGCAGCAGATTTACTCAACAATATGCAGTTTGTTCACTTCCTTGAACATCAACTATAGATCCAAGCAAGACACAATTCTTGATAAATTTGATCTTCCCTCGGTTGGTCATGACGCTATCAGCTATTCCAGTGGTGAGGATTTGAGTATTATTTACATTATTATAATCTACATTAAAGGTTACAGTATTTGATCTTCATCAGCAAGTACTTCCAGTGCTCCCCACTTTCAGCAAGAAAGGTTTTGTCATCTGCATATCACTGGTTGCTAAGTCTTCTTCCAATCTTGATACTGCATTCTTCCTCATGTAATTTCTCTGATTATTTGCTCAGTGTACATATGGAATGTATATGGTGTGAGGAATAGCCCAGCTTCACCTCTCTACTGACTTTACATCATGCAGTGCTCTCCTATTTTGTTTGCAAAGATACCTCTTGATCAATGTATAAGTTCTAAATAGGCACCATGAAATGTTCTGGGGTGACAGTTCTTCTAAAGTTTATCTTTGGTTAGTTCTGAGCCACACTGGTTATTGCCTCTGCATAGTCAATAATACACAAGTTAACATCTTTCTGGTATTTTCTCTTTTCTGCCAAGATCCATTTGATGTTGGCAATGATATCTCTTGTTTGATGTCTTCTGAATCCAACGTTAATTTCTGACAGGTCATTGTCAATGTACTAAAGGTTTTAATTGCCTTCATTAGAAACGATATTGTTCTATAATTTGAACATCATGATGGGTAAACTTTCTATAGAATAGGTTCAAGTATGGATCTCTTGCAGGAAGCTCACCAGGTAGATGTCTTCCACATCTTTTCACACTAACAAGTAAATGCCTCCGGTGCTTCATCAGCTTGTTGACACATTGCAAATAGCCTTCAATCAATTACTAGAGCCTTGTTTTTGGCTAAGGCTTTTAGTGAATTTTGAATGTTTTCTTTAATACTCTTAGTTCTTTCTCACATGCTGCTTAAATGATGGAATGTAGACTAATTCTTTTTGGTTCAATGGATTTTGTATTCTTTGTATCGTCCCTTGATGCTTCCTGTAAAATTTCATATTTTGCCCATGGAGTTGCAATCTCGCAACTCAAAACTTCAATTTGATTATTAGTTCTTTAAGATATTCCAGCTTATTTTTACTTTTAGCTTTCTAATTCTAAGGCTTTGCACATCTCATTGTAATATTTTGCCTTCTTGAGCTGCCTTTCTAGGGTTTCTGTTTTGCTGTTTGACTTCACAGTTTCTTTCATATTCCCTTATTCTGCATGATCCACAGGAAGCTTCATAGCCTTTCTGACACCTTCTTTGATTTATCCATTTTCTACCTCTTAAATGAACCTTGGTTATTTTCATGCATAATGTTCTTGTTATCATCCAACAGTTCATCAGTTTTTCTGTCGCAAGTGTTCCATGCATCAACTCTGATCTGAGATATTCAGAAATCCAATGGAATAGACACAAGACAGTATTTTGATTCTCATGGACTTGTTTCAATTTTCTTCAACTTCAACATGAACTTCTATATGAGCACTTCATGGATAATTCCACAGAATGAACCTGGCCTCGTGTTAGCTGTTGAAATTGAACTTTTCTCTTACCTCTTCCTACTTTTGTACTCAGTTGGTTTTTGGTGTATTCCATTTGGAGAAGTTTGTGGAATGTTGCCATTTTTGTTGTTGAAAAAGTTTTTGTTGTTACCATAAAACCTGCTATGAATAATTTATTGGTCTTGCAAAATTCTGTCATGTGATTCCCAGATTCATTTCTGTCACCAAGAGCATATTGTTCAACTATTGTTCTTTCTCTTTTGCTTGAACTGTTGCATTCCAATCTCCAATAATTATCAATGTATTTTGATTGCATTTTTGCTTAATTTCAGATGGAAGATTTTGGTAGAATTTGATTTCTTCATCACTTTAATGGTTGATACATACCTTTGAATGATCATTCTATTGATTAATTTCCTTGTGTGGGCTAAACAAGATCTGATGTCAGGCAAGCTTCTACTTCAAAGCAGATCTTGAAATGTCCTTTTTGACTTTGAATGCAATTCCATTTCAGTTCACTATTGCATAAGATATTCTTGTTTATGGATTCCACTTAAATTTTGGCAACATGCAATTTCCCTATGTTCATACTTCATATATTCCATGCTCCAATGATCAGATTTTTGCTGCTGTTTCTCCTTAGTTTGAGTCATGTCCACTAGCAGAAGAAAGTCTCAAATTACCTTCCCGCAGACTCTCCACCCATCATGTGATTACTCTCATCATGTGGTTGGTTCTCCTTTGAGAAGGCAGTTCTTGCTGTCATATTTTGAGTGCCTCAGACAGAAGAGGCTCACTTTCTGGCATTGTGTCTGACAATATATTGCTTTTACTCATTAGGCTTTTAGTAGCTGATAAATTTTGACACTATCCATAAGGTTTTTAGTGGCCAATTTCTCCAGAAGGGACAGCCTATTCATTCACTCTGTCTGGAAGTGCTGCTGAAACATTCTGTTCATATTTGAACCATCAGTGGCATAGCTTCTAGCATCACAGCAATACTCAAGTCACTAGAATATGACAAGTTGTCTGACATACAAATCAGAATATTTGAAAAAATCATATGACTCATTCTTGGGTTTCAGTCAACTGACGACATGATGTAAGACTCATAGACTTTGCAGTCTTTAGTCAGAGTTAGCAAGACCTCTACTTTTAGATAACATGTGACAGTTTTTAGCAAGTCTTTGAGAGGACACTTACGTAAATCCCCTGCCTCTTCCAACTCCTGTCAGGCTGAGGGGGAAATGCCCCATCTTTGGCTCACCCAAGATTTATCAAAGAATTTGACTGATTATTTTTAGATTATGGGAAAAAATAGCTCCAATGGAATCTGATATTATGTCAAAATTCAAAATAGACTTAGAGACTCCACTGTCAACTGCAACCTTCCACAAACTAATTCCTTTATTTTTAAACTCGAATATAGGTCTGCTAGACAATAATGGAAGTCCATTTGAATGTGTGGCCATGAATTCAATGTGAAATCCTGGTGGGAAATTTTTCTTTTCAATGTTTTTCTCCTCTGCTATTGGAACCAAGCAGGGCAGATAAATTAAACAAGGTTAGGGTGTTTTCCAGAGAAGTGAAAGAACTCGAGGTGTTTTTGAAGCAAATGAATTTTGGGGGAAGATCACTATAAAATATAAAGCGTGTTTCCATTAACAGAAAATGTTCATTGCTGTTCATTTGGTTGATCCTAGATTGAATTTTAACACTCTTAAATATATACATCTATGTGGGGCTGATAAAACTAGATAAAGTTATGAAGAAAATCATTTGAGTCTAGCAGGCAAATCCTGAGTAAAAATCCTTTAAACAAGCAAACTCACTGCCAGTCAATAATTCTGATTTATAAAGATATTATAGGACAGAGTGGAATTGACCCTGGAGGTTTCTGCGACTATAAATTGTTATAGGAGTAGAAAACTTTATCTTTCTCCCTTGGAGCAGTTGGTCTTTTAAACTGCTGACTTTGAAGTTAGAAGTTCAACAAATAACCACTGTGCTATCAGGCCTCTTATTGGCCCTTCAAGACTCACAAATTAAAATTAACAACATATATGCAGTGAAAGGGTTATAGAACAAATGAACACTTTCTGTTACCTTAGAATTTTAGTTAAAATCTCAAAATAAAAGCAGCATAAATATAGCCCTGGAAATTACTCAGCCATCATCCCCAGCATCCCCAGAAAATCTGGTCTATGTAAGTGAAAGTCTTTAGCAGATTCTCAGCAATTTCTCTAAGAAGAAATTATACACTTTGAGAAACAAAACACAAAGAAAGGAACACTTCTCTCTGCATAACAGGAAATAATCCGAGATAAATCACTCAAAAACATTGAGGTTGCCTGAAGCATGGGGAGCTTGGCACTGTGCTCATGTTTGGCTGTGAGATAAGGAGCCTCGTGATCTGCCTCTGTGCTGGGCCCAGAAAGGGGCAGCCCGTGCTCCCTCTGGCATAGTAGAGAGGATGCACTAAGATCTTGATGGTCTAATATTTGCAGACCACTTCATTAGGGGATGGGGAAAGTAGCAGTGTTCAGCCAAAGGCAGGAAACAGGGTTTAGTCTTCAATGACTGCATCGTTTATTCACTCAAAGTATATATTTGAGTCTCCATTAGGCCACATATACTCTAGTCACTATGAACACAACCATGAATGCTACCAATGACTGTTCTTATTCTTGAGGTTCATATCTTGATGGATTACATCAGCAGTAAACAACTAAACAAATATTATTTTTTTTCTTAACACTAACCCTAAACAAATATTCTCAAACATTCATATACTTCAGCGTTCCAGCATGAAATATTTCTATCAGTCAGGATTCTGTAGAGCAACAGAATGACAGGAGAACACACACATATCCACACAACTTTATTTTAAGAAATTGTTGTTGCTAGGTATCAGTGAATCTAACTCACAGAAACGCAATGCACTGGAGAATAAAGTCCAGCCTAGTCCTGCATCATTCTTAACTGCTGTTGTTTGAACCCATTGTTGCAACCACTGTGCATCTTAAGGAAAATTATCTTTCACAATTGTAGGAGTTGGCAAGATTGAAATCTGTAGGGCAGTCAGCAGATTAAAAGTCAGGCAAGAATTGACTTGCATCTGTCTTGCATCCTAAATTTCCATGGAAACTCAAACAGGATACCCCATGGTCTTGAGGAAGACTAGCTTCCTCTCTGGGAATCTTCAACTTTTGCTTTTAGGGCCTTTAACCAAATTAATTAATGAGGTTCACTCATGTTCTCAGGCACAATCGTCTTTCATGTATCTGAGAGATTGTGTAAGGCTGCACTGGAGCTGGCATCCTCAGTGCACTTTCTGGAATCTGGACATACATTCAGATACCATTTGAGCTCTTTATGGTATTTCCCCAGTAGTTCCTGACCATTACACAAGCAGTGCGTCCCTGCTTAGATAGTCCTGGAAAGTCCAGGAAGGGGCAGTTTGCCCTCATGAAGAATGCTATTGAAAGTAGATTAACTAGGATGCTCAGGGCTTTGCTAGGCATTAGCGTTTTATTTACAAGCAGTTCTGTTCAAAGAGATGCATAATTTTTTGAGGGTCCCATTTATTTGGGCCAAAAAAAAGTAGATTAACTAAGATACAAAAAGTGCTCACACACGAACATACAAATAGGGAAATTGACCCTATTTGCATAAAGAAATTACCTGGGCATACCTTTAATAATTTACTGAAATAGGTCAATCAAAAGCATTTGTTTTAGCTATTCAGAATGTGTTCTGTTAATTCTTAACATTTTAATCTTCAGGTCATTCTGAGTGGCCTCTGAGGGGCATGGCACTATGTTGAGGGCATAACAAACATGTTTTTCAATGTGCAAACTTCTTTCTTTCTCCCACAAGAAATTGTTTGCTTTAAATTTCAAGCACACTTTGAGTTTTTCTATCTACTCATTGACAATTTACAGTCTACTGCTTGTCAATGTTTATCATAGTTTCAAAATACTTTTCTAACATCTATTATAGTGTTTGACTGAAAAACTTGTTACCATGGCCTAGTCAATGTACTACATATATAACCATTATGGCCATATAAGGAAAATGAAGTGAGACCAGAAGATTGAGAATTTGCATAGAGGAGAGAAATTGATTCTGGTTTGGAGTATTTTAGAGAAGGCATCAGTGTACAACTACTACGTGTAGATTGAGATTTGAAGCAAGGGATAGGAAAATTCCGGGAAACACCTTTGCTAATTCTGAAAATAGGAAAAACTACAGGAACTTAAAAATAACTTCAGAACAAGTTCAAGTTAAAATAATGGCAACATAAAGTGGAAAAGGGAGTTTGAATCTTCTAACTACCTGATATGTATGTTTTTTTTTTTACATTTTGACAACTCTTCTTTGAGCATACATTTAAAAATGAAGGATGGACTGAGCCCTGGTGGCGTAGTGGTTGAGTGTGGAACTGCGGCCCACTGGCTTGGTGGTTCAAATCCAGCAACAGCTCTCCAGGAGCAAGGCTGGGCTTCCCACTCCCACAAGAGGGCAGTGTTGCCTGCCCCCCCTTCCAAATGAAGGAAACATACCCATTTTTTTTTACTTGTACGCAGGCTAATGGCTTACGGGAAGTTTTTTTTAAAACTCTTATAAATTATGTATATTGCCTCCTAATTGATAATAAAATCAATATTCCAATGATGATGTGTTCGAGGAACGTAATGCTTCTTCTGGTCTTTTAAATGCTGTTTGAGTTACCAAGATCAATAAACAAAAATCTAAACTGCCCGTTCTCACAGCTAATAACATATCTAGAGAGGAGGATATATACAACTGAAGAGTTAAGTTATATAGGCACATGATAAAATTCCCTTTTCCTAACATCCTTTTAATATCTTTTTCTTATCTTGTATTATTTACTTATCTAAATTATGATATTAGATAGGACTTTTGACTGTCCTCATATGGTCTGCAACATGAGAGAATGAGTTATACTTTAATCATAGTTTTATTCCACACCTAGTAAAGTTCTACACATATTATGAGTACATAGATGTTTCTTCATTTAATATATCTTCAATTATAACTATAGTAGATGATATATTTGACTGGTAGCAAAAATTACATATAAAACTGTTGTAAACTTTTGATCAATTATTCTTTTCATAAAGACAAAGAAAAAGGTAAATGTCTTCTGTCATACACAAAGGTAAAAATTACAATTGCTGAGAATAGATATAGAGTTTTGATCAGTCTCACTCCTTCTTCTCAATCATCTATTATTCTTGGCAAATGGCTTTTTTTGCAATGGAATAAAGGACATGGATCCATGTAGAACACACAAAATGTAATACTCTGGAATCAAACTCTGTCTATCAAAAGAGAAAATGAAGAAGCTTCCTATAATCAGTCAGACCAAGCTAGGATGTGACTGTAGAACAGATCAACTATTCTCCTCCAAGTTCAATTTGAGGCTAAGGAAATAAAAATAAGTGCATACAATCCATGATGTTCAATATGCTTAATTCAAATATGATCTCCAAAACTTGAGGGTATCAAATTACCACTAATAAATCACAAAACATTTATTAGACAGAAATATCAAATTATGAAGCTAATGCTTCTTGACTTCTTTGCCATCTAGGTCTGTTGTTTCTGAAAGTGGTGTTTCTATCTTTATAAACCTTCCCCAAAGAAATCTGCACTCTAATTTACATGAAGAATAAAGAGCAGCTTCTGCCAACCTTGAGGAATTCAAATTGTATTCATTACTCCCTTTTTTTTAATTACTTATTTTATTTCTGTTTGAGAACAAAGAAAAGTCTGAAGGGAGAAGATGAAGGCTTTATAATGTAGGCAGTAAAATTCATCAATAAAAACTATAGTAGGACAGTCATGTGTCCTTTGAAGAATTAGAGGGTGCATTTTACATGAGAAAAAATGTTAATGACTTTCCTGGCATCTTTTTTACTGATAAAGTTTTATTTTCTTGAAAATCCTTCATAGCAACACTTGGTCATCTCATAGGGTTCAAAAATTAAATAGGATGCTGTTGCATCTTATTTGTTGCAACCACTGTGTCAATCCACCCTCAAGAGGGTCTTACTCTTTGTCATGGTCCCTTTTTTTTTCTGATTTTTTTGTTTTTGTTTTTTTTGTTTTTGGGGGGCACCATTGCCCTCTGGTGGTGGGAGTAGGAGGCCCAGCCTTTGCTCCTGAGGAGCTGGAATTGAACCTCCATCCCAGTGGGCCACAGTCCCACGCACAACCACTACACCACCGGGGCTCAGCGCCGGTCCCTCTGTTTTAACAAACATCATGTCCTTCTCCAAGAAGGGTTCTCTCCCAACAACATGTCCACCGATGAAGTCTCGTCATCCTTGCTTCTAAGGAACACCCTGGCCATACTTCTTTGAAGTTTGATTTGCTTTAAGTTGATCAAAGACAGATTTGTTTGTACTTATGTCAATACATGGTATTTTCAATAATCTTTGCCAGGAATACCATTCAAAGGCATAGATTCTTCTTATTTAATGTCCAACTTACACATGCACATGAGGTGATTAAAGATACCATGTCTTGGGTCTGGCACACTTTAATTCCCAAAGTAACATTTTCGCTTTGTCCTACTCAAAAGAGGTCTTATGCAGTAGATTGAGTCAATGCAATGCATCCTGTGATCACTTAATTGTTTTCATGAGCATTTTTTGCGACTCTAAACCAGATGAAATTATTGACAACTTCAATCTTTTCTGCATTGGTCTTAATGTCACCTGTTGGTCCAGTTGGGAGGATTGTGGTCATCTTTGCTTTGATTCGTAACTCACATTGAAGGCTGCAATCCTTGATCTTCATCAGCAAGTGCTTCAGGTTCTCCTCGCTTCCAGCAAGCAAGATTCTGCCAGCCGTACATCACTGGTTTGGAATAAGTCTTTCTCTAATGCTAATGCCTACTCTTTCATAACGTTCAATTTCTCTGATGATTTGGCAGCAAATAGGTTTGCTATACATGGTGACAAGATTCAATCCTGATGCATACCTTTCTGGATTTTAAACCATGTAGTACCCCCTTGTTCTTTTTGCACAAGTATTCTGAATACTTCATTATTCTTAAGCCTATCCATAATTCACTATTATTTACACAGTCTACTGTGCTGTGCAGTCAATAAAATACAAGTAATCATATTTCTGGTATTCTCTACTTTCAAACAAGATCTGTCTGACATCAATAATGAACCCTTGTTCCACATTTTCTCCTGAATCCAGGCTGAACCTCAAGCAGATCCTGCAAATGTACTTCTGCAAACTGTTGGATAACCTTCTGCAAAATTTTATGTTCATGATATATTAAAGATGTTCTGTAGTTTTAGTATTCCGTTGAGTTCCCTTTCTTTGGAATGAATGTAAATGTGGATCTCTTGTAGTCAGTTGTCTGAGTAGCTCTCTTCCAAATCCTGAGCACAGAAAACTAAGTGCTTTCAGTGCTTCACGTATTTGTTGAAAAGAGTTCCTTTGTAATGCCTAAAGAGAGTCTCTTTAACCTTCTGAGCTGATCTCTTTGCCTTGGATCTAACTGATGCAACAAATTTCTGGGGAAGCTATTGTTATGTCTGAAATTGTTGTAACAAATGCACCTTATTGAGACTAAGACACATGGCATTGCTAAGAAAACTTGCCTCTGCCCATCCTATGATCACAGAGACACATTTCAACATACTTTGTTTGGAATGAATCCAGGCATGTGTGAATTACAATCCTCTAACCAAAACTTTATTTTACCCACACTAGTTCAAATATAATTTAAAATATTTCAATTATTCTTTAATTGGATTTTTTCAATGAAGATTTTAAAGGCCCATGTATATTCTGGGTTGTGCAAAGAGTTAAGAAATCACTTACCAAAAAGGCACCAGGTGGAATCCACACATTGGTAGCTTGAAAGAAAAGCTAGGTCTTCAACTTCTCAAACTACTATTTTCAGTCAGACTGCTTTACTATGGTTGCTAATGTGCTCTTGTGAAGCTGAACATTATGTTTCTGGTATTTCAGATGCCAGCAAGGACATTCAAAGTGCACAGTTTTCACCAGAGATTCCAGACTAAGAAGAGAATATGCTAGGCTGTCCACTTCTGAGGAATTACCCACTAAAAATGTATTCAGAGCACCCAAACAATGTCACAAACTGAAGGTCTAATGCATAGAAATGGATTATTATCAGTAGAAAAGGCTAGGCCCATCAGGTCAGAGGGCACTCAAAATATGACGGAGGCACAACTGCCATCTCCAAGTAGAGTCAACCACATGGAATAAAGCTTGTGGGAATACAGTCTTTGAGGTCTTCCTTGGTGAAGGGAGCGTGCCTCAAAATAAGCATAAACAGTTGCAAAAAATCTTAGAATTACAAGTCGTAATGTATAAAGAATAATTGTAGGAAAATTGGAAATGATCAAAAATGAAATGGAGCACATAAGGATCTGTATCATAGGTGTAAGTGAACTGAAATGGCCTGGTATTAGCCATTTTGACTGAGAAAAGCACAGTCAAGAGGAATGAAATTGCATTCTAAGTGGAAGAGGCCATTTTAAAATTTCTATTGAAGAACAATTCTGTCTGTTAGGATCATATCTATTTGCCTTTAAGAAAATCTAATTTACACAATATTTTAAAAATTTATGCACCAATCCCTAAAGCTAGTGATATAGAAGTTGAAGAATTCTACCAGATTCATCAGTCTGAACATGATTTTATAAACAAGATGGATTAATAATGATTGGGGATTGAAATACAGTATTAGAAACAAAGTGAAAGCCACAGTCCTTGGAAAATATGGCATTGGAGATAGAAACAAAGCTGAAGATTGCAGGTAGAAATTTGCAACATTAATAATGTGGTCATTGCAAATTCCCTGTTTCAACAACATAAAAGCACCTATACACATGTACTTCTCCAGGTGTAATACACAGGAATCAAGTTGGTTACATCTATGGGAACAGACCATAGAAGCTCAATATCAGCAGCTAAATCTAGGCCGTGAATGATGGGAGAACCTACCACCAATTGCTCATCTGTAAGTTCAAGATAAAACTGAAGAAAATTAAAACAAGCCCATGAAAGTCAAACTATGATCTTGAATCTATCCCACTTGAATTTCAAGAACATCTCAGAAACAAAAGACCAGATAAACAGTGAAATGACATCAAGAACATCATACATGAAAAAAGTAAAGGGTCACTAAAAATATAGGAAATATAGAAGAGGTCAAAAATGATGTCAGAAGAGACACTGAAACTGGCTCTAAACCATAGTAGCTAGGACAAATGGAATATGTGATAAAGTCAAAAAACTGAAAAGAAAATTTCAAATCACAGATCTAGAAAGCAAAATGAAATTGTAAAAGAAAATGAACCAAACCTTCAAATTAGAAACAATTAAAAAGGAAGGAGACGATAATAAATGAAAAAGAAAAGGAAGAACACATCAGGCATATCTTAGACTGAAAAAAAAACTAAAGAAAAATTTCAAGCATTTTCACAATATGAAATTTAAAATATGAAATATTAAATTATTGAATGATGAAGGAAGCATCAAAATTAGATAGAAAAAATATACAGAGTTACTATTCCAAAGAGAAGCAGTCAACATTCCAAATTTCAGGAGCTGGAATAAAGCAAGAATCATTGGTGCCAAAGAAAGAGGTTCAAGGTGCCCTGAAAACATTAGTCACATACAAGGCTCCAGGAATTGAAGGAATACCAATGGAAATGCTTCCATGAGCTGATAAAGTGCTGAGGTGTTCCTCTGTGTGAGGGGAAATTGGGAGACCGTTACTTGGCTAACGGACTGGAAGAGATCCATATTTGAACACATTGCAAAGAAAGATAGCCCAACACAATGCTGAAATTAGAAAACAATTTCATTGACAGCATACAACAAGGTGGTTGAAGATGACCCAATAATGCTTGCAGCAGTATATTGATCCAAAGGTTCAGGCTAGATTCTGAAGAAGTAGAACAATGGCTATCATTTCTAATGTCAAATGTATCTTGATTGAAAGTAGAGAGTACTAAGATTACATTCACGGACCACTCTATCAAGCACAATGATACTTGAAAGCACTTAGTATTGCCATAAATTGCAATTGACTTGAACACAACTGTTTGGATATATGTATGCTTTCATGTGTGTGCCTCTGTGTGTGTATGTGTATTATATATATATATATGTGTGTGTGTATCTCTCTGTAATATAAATATATAGTTCATGTTTTATGAATGAATGCTTCTGGTGCTTCTCCTGAGTGTTGAAACATTCCATATATATGTATATGTGTATATATAAACATATATATATTCAGAGAAAGATTAGAACTTCCTGAAAAGTATTCCTAGACTATAATTTTTTTATAATTTTTTTATGAAATTTCCTTTCTCCCATTGAGTTTCTGGAACTTTCATTCCTTTTCATTTTCTAGAGGTAGACTGTTTTATGACCACTTCCTCTCTCTGAAAACTTCTGCTTCTTTAAATCTCCATCCTCCATAATCACATTCCCTTTTCCCTTGGCATTTTGATATGCTGTTGTTGCTGGACTAGAGGAGCCCTGGTGCCACAGTGACTATTAGTTGATCTGCTAATCACAGGACCGAAGGTTCAAAACCCAATGTTGCAGAAAACACACACACACAAAACCAACCGACAGTTGCTCTGTGAAACACTCGGCTGTCTACTCCTGATGAGACTGGCGGTCTCTGAAGGCCACGGGGCCATTCTACCCTGCAATACTGAGTTACTATGCAGCAGAAATGACTGGAAGGCAGTGAGTTTGGGTCTTGCTGTGGTAGAGACCCCGTGTACAGCAGACAGGAATGCTGCCCAGTCCCATGCCCTCCTTAGAGTTGCTGTGTTTTGAAGCCCAGGAGCTTCCACTGTTGCAACCACTGTCAGCCCGTCTTATTGATCTCGCTCTATTTTTCCTTACTCACCATAATATCCTTCTTCAGGGACCGTCCCTTCTGCTAACAATTCCAAAGTAAGTGAGACAATGTCTCACCATTATGTTTTCCAAAGAACAGTCAGGCTATACTTCTTCTAAGAAAGGTCTCTTTGGTCTTGTGGCCATCCGTGGCAGTCGAATGATTTTTTAGCAAAATTTTACTTGTGAATGATATTAATGACACTGTTTGATATTTTCCACATTTTTCTGGATCACCTTCATTTGGAATGGGTACAAATATGGAACTCTTCTAGTTGGCCAAGAAGCTGTCTTTCAGATTTTATGGATGAAGACTTCTGGTGCTTCTCCTGAGTGTTCAAACGTTTGACCGGTATACCATGAATTCTTAGAGACTTGCTTTTGGCTAAGGCCTCTGTGAAGCTGGCACTCTTTATGTTCGGTGGCATTGGATCTTGGTCACATCCTGTGATCAAGAACTAATTAGATGAAATGGTTTCTTGAAATGATTGGAGGTCAACAATTCTTTTTACAGTGACTGTGTTTATTTCTTCAATCTTCTTTTGTTTCTTCCACCATTGTTCAATACTTTGCCCATAGAATCTCTCAATATTTCAACTCAAGGCTTGAATTTTTATTTAGCTATTTCAGAAGAAACGATGCTGAATGTGTTCTTTCTGCATTTTATTATAGCACAAAGAAATCAAACTTCACTTTCAGCCTGCTAAGGGGACTCATTCTGTCAGACAAACCTCTATTTTACAGGACTTTCCTATATAATTCCCACTCTTTCTGACTTCTGCTATGATGGCTAAATCTGTCCATAAGTTATACACCCTATCTCCCTTAATGGCCTTCAATGTGACTCAATATGGTAACCTTTTATTTTTCCTTTTGAAGAACAGAAAAATAGGTTATTCGGTGAAACTTCATAAATGTTGTTGCTTATGCGGTATAGAATTTTATTTTCAATAAAATCTTGTGAGCCAGTGGCACTGAAAGAAGAAATCGAAGTTGTACTGGAGGCAAGAAAGCAAGAAAGCAAGGCTCCAGGATAGATAACATCTTAAGTTCTTCCAGTTACTTTAGAATAAAGCAAGAGTATTATTCACATGTCTTAATTTTATATTTAGCAACCTTTGAGTATCCTTTTCTTAGTTCTAGTGGTTTTCAGTGTTTTATAAGTATCTATGTAATATATTGGATGCTACATATGATGTCTTACATAGACTACCTCCTTCACTAAGTGCATCTTAGGTGATTGACACTGCCTCAATTGGAAGTACCTGAATTTAGTTTTTTGTCAGTTCATATTCCTATGTACATTAAAAAACAGTTTTATTAGCTTTTCATTCACATGCCATATAATTCAATGATTCAATCATATCAAGAAGCATTGTACAATTATCAACACATTCAATTCTAAAACATTTCTCTTCTTTGTGTTCATTGTTATTCACGTCATTTTTTCTAATTGTGCCACAAATATACACAGCAAAACCTTGCAGTTGGCAGCCCAGCATGCAACTTATATAAATGTGCTGGTGCTGTAAAATTCCCACATCTTAATATCCCATAGATTTTTTCTCAGACATTACAGGTTAAAACAACTACAAAAAAAATAAAATGTTTCACTTCTCAAAACTTTTCTTTCTTTCTCTTATAAAGTGTCACGTTCCCATGAGTGTCTGAGTCATTGCAATGGTTCCTCCTCCACATGGCAACTGAATAGCTATGTGGCAGCCATAGCTGACCTCCATCTACACAGTAGAGGAGAACATAAATCCACACCAACTGAAGACCAATTTCACAAAGCAGAGGTGGGTCAGACCTCCACTCTCCATCACTCTGACTCGTCTCTCCAGTATTCTACTCTTTCAGCATAATGTGGGTTATGCTGGGCTATTAAAAAACAAAATCAGTGACCCTCTGATAAGTATAATATGTATTCTCATGAAATAAGTATGGCCTTGAAATGTATATCAATAAGGGCAAGAAGGCAGCCCCCCCAGCCCCAGAATGGCAGACCCAGTCTGCTTCAAGTCTGTTGATGTTAAGCTGGAATCCTTTCCCAGCTCATGCAGCTGTTGGAGCCAGGGAACCAGGAAACTGGCAGACAGACCAGATGGCAGAAGGATGAATCAGGAGGCAGGAATGATGCCCTGCTCTGGGATGGGATGCCAATCACTGTGTCAGCTTAAGAGAGACTTGAGAAATTCTAAGTTTATTTGTGCAAGAATTTATCGGTAGGCAACATGGCAGACCACCAAAAGCACCTAGAGGTGGAAAGTCCTAAGTCCCAAGAAACCAGACACAGGAGTCAGGCCAATGGGAAGAAGAAAGAGGTGCTTCTTCACAGCATCTTTCTTGTGTATATTGAATAGTCTAAAACCTCAAAGAGACATCTTAAGGGGGTGATATGAGTGTGAGATCATGTTTCACCCTTATCTTCTTATAGAGTCAGTCAAGTTGACATACAACCTATCACATTACCCAGGTGTTCTAGTGGCATAGTGTAATGAGTTGCTCTGGTAATCACAAGGTCACCAGTCACTCCATGAAGACAGTTGGGTCTTTTTATTATAGCTATAAAGAATCTCAGAAACTAAGAGAGACAGGTCGACCCTGTCCTGTCATCCTGTCATTGAGTCGGCATCAACCCAATGGTGGTGAATTTATCACATTGCCAATGCGCATGAATTTTGATACCACAAAGAGACGGTTATCGGTTTTCTGTTATGGTATAAATGGAATTGTGTCTTCCAAAATTATGCAACTTAAACTTTACCCTCTATGCCTGTGATTACAATCCTATTGGAAGATGAATTGTATTCATATCAATGAGATAGAATCAGTGTGAGGTATGTTTTGAATCGATTTCTTCTGAGTAATGGAGGAGGTTCCACAAGCAATAAAAACAAAGAGATGTGAGGACAAGAGCCTTACTCCAGCACCAGCACAATGAGAATGGCCTCCCTTAGCGCCGACAACTCGAATTCTGACTTGTATCCCCTAACAAGGCTAACAGTTTTCCACTTAAAAAATCCCTCATTTAGAGTAATTTCTGCAGAACTAGGGAATTAAGGCAGAGGGAAAAGAGCTGCTTTTCTTCCTTTCAGATGATATTGTTGAGAATGTATGATCCAAAATTAGGATGACTTTCTTCCCTTTTCTCATTTGCCACTCCCTTTCTCATAGATTGCTCCAAAGGGTTCTCTTAATAAATTACTTGCTCAAGACTCTTTAATAAAGATTCTGCCCATAGACAACCTAAATAGACATGCTAACTTTTTTAACTACATTTAATTATTATAATATAGATTCTGCCTTTCATCTTTTTTTGAAACTTATTTCTGAGCATTTTACTGAAAATTATTAACACTATTATTATTATTATTAGCCAAGGTTTTAAAAAAGTCTAATTGGGAGTTTGATTTTAATTATATTAGACATAATATAAATTAAGCCAAGTTGATATTTAAACAATATTCAGATTTCTCATGTAGAAATATGGGTATTTCATTTAGTTGAGCTTATTTTTACGTCTCTCTATAAATTATCTCACACATTTCTTTTTTTTCTTCATCAGTGCCCTGGTGGGAGTAGGAAGTCCAGACTTGCTCCTGGAGAGCTGCTGCTGGATTTGAGCCATCAACCCTGTGGATCACAGTCCCGCACACAACCACTGTGCCGCCAGGGCTCAGTCCCAATATGCATTTCTTATTACACTCTTTCCTAAGCGTTTAATATTTGTGGTTATTGTGAATGGAATTTCTATTATTATTATTTTTCTACCTGATTATTACTGTGTCTCTTTCTGGTGGGTGAAATAAGTACTCTCATCTTTATATAATTGAGACTAAAAACACTGAATTTTTTATAGGTTGTCAAGCCAAATATAATTAATATGATCTTTTGAATAAGCAAAGAATTCAAAGTTAATAAGGAGATATAAATAAAATCAGGATCTAAACTTAGATAGTAAACCTTTTGTAAAAGGGTAATATGTGGAAATACTCTATGAAGAAAAAAATCAGAAAAATATGGAAATCATAGCAATTCATGAGCCACACAGATGCTTAAGCTGCATAATGTTCTCTGAAAACAAGCAAACTATGGCCAAGACATGAGACTGTGTTAAGAAAGAAAAGGTCCAACAAGACCCTGTAAATAATCATCTTTCCTCATCACTATCTGGGTCTGTATTACACTGCATTGTTGGGAGCCCAAGTTTCTTCCAATAGCAATAACTATACTGTTTTAGAAGTGTATTCTCTATTACTAAATGTATTAGAATCATGAAAATCAACAGCGAAGAGAGCCAAATGACACCTAAGAAGTCTTCCAAGTTTGTCTTGCTCAATTCAATAAAGTTCAGTTCCAATTAGGTAAAATCATCTTACCTCAGATTTCTCTCCTATTCCCTCTCCCTCTCCCTCTCTCTCCCTCCCCTTACCCCTCCACTTCCCTTCCCTCTCCTTCTCCCCCTCTCCCTCTTTCTCAATTAAAGGTACAACTAAAAACTGAGAAATCTTTAAATTGCTCTTCTTTTCATCCCTCCTCCAATCAGTGTAGTATGCCAAGTGCTATTTATTTTATATGCTGAACATCTCACTAATCCTTAGCACTGAGATAGTTCAGGTCTTCGTTGTAGCTTCCATGCTTTCATTCCATGAATATTCCTTTGCCAATTTCCCAACATACAGCAAATGTAGCTTTCACCCTCTAATTAGGTCAGCATTTGCTAATCTCAGAAACAAGCACGGGAAGTTCTACTCTTTCCTATAGCGTTGCTTTGAGCCAGTATCAATTCAAGGGCAATGAATTTGGTTGTTTAAGTCTGTTCTTTTTTTATTTCACCTTCAATGCATTTATTAGCTATCATTTTATAAAACACGAATCCTGTTGAAACTTCCTTTTCTTACATAAGGATCACCAGGGGACGGAAGTTAAGGACTTCCCACAGCAGACAGAGAGAGTGAGAGTAATTTTGTGTGTGTGTGTGTGTGTGTGTGTGAGAGAGAGAGAGAGAGAGAGAGAGAGAGAGAGAGAGAGAGAGAGAGAGAGCCAAGAAGCTTTTCCTAGAGTCTGCATCTTGGACTTCTGGCTGCGTGCATTTTGAGAAAATAAATTTGTCAAACAAATCCAACCACTTCAGTCTTTTTGTTACAGCATGGATACAGACCATTTCAGTTTGTAAGAGATCACTAAAACTATAGTGTCTGTTACTATGTGGGATTAACTTTAAC
>PVJH01030663.1:0-24563 GCA_004026705.1 Nesogale talazaci
TCACAGTGTCATCACCAAGAGGTGAAGTGCTGGTGAGAGGAGAGGCTCTGGGTGATCGTGTGTTTGAGACTTTCCAGCAGTTTCGTCAGGATGAGAAGCATAGGGAAGCTGGTTGGCTGGTCTTCCTTACCATAGAAAATGTGAACAAGGAAAAGGATCGTCCCAGAACCTCAGAAGCTTGTCTCAGCGCCAAATAGCAGACGAAAAGCTTCTGCGTGTGCTTCGGGAGTCTTCCCTCCTCTACTAGTAGAGCTGAAAAACCAAAGCCAGAGTGTCGTCACTGAATTACAGTGTCAGCGGGATTGCGGGTCTAGAAGGGTGTCTGGTATTAAAGTAAGAGCATCAATCAGAAAGAAAAGGGACCCTGAAATATGGGATGAGAACATATAGGCTGAGGATCCAGACAAGGAGGGTATTCAACCCTTAGAGTCGATTGAGCCACTCTAGTCAATAAATTCACCCCTTCCACCTGTGGGGATTAATCCACTATCAGGAAAACAGCCCACACCTGAGCAGAATAACCAACGTGTTCAAATTAAAATGCCATGTGGGGCTGCATCTGTAGTATTACATAGTGGAGATGCCTTGAAAGATATTGTTGAGAGCCCCCTAGAAACACCCTGACCACCCCCTATTTCCTCTAGACCTGTAACTAGAATTAAGTCTCCGAAGCACCTAAAGGTGAGGTTCAGATGACAACTCAGGAAGAAGTTCACTTGCTCATAAAGATCTGCTCAAGTTTTCTAATATGTACAAACAGAAGAGAAGCCTGGGGAATATCCCTGGGAGTGATTACTGAGGGTGCTGGATACTGGTGCAAGAAATGTAACATTAGACCAGTCTCAGTTTCTTGATATGTGGCCCCTAAGCACAGAGACTTCTTTCAATGTCTCAGTGAGAGAGGCTAAAGGAGGATCTAATTGCTTATTTTGTTGGTCCTCTAAAGGATGGCCTGCCAAATGGCTTAGACTAGACCAACTTGAGGTGCCTGACCTCTCTTGGCACACTGTCGAAGAAGGCATCCAAAAACTTAGAGAAATTGGTACGTTGGAATGGATCTGTCAGGATAATCCCATAGACCCCAAAAGGGAGTGCCCCGAGGACATACCTTTCGCCACAATCATAAGGAAGAAGTTTGTGAAATGGGCCCGAGCATCTCTGAAGAGTCCTGTGATTGCTATTTTATGTGCACCGGGATTGACAATGGGAACTGCCCTAACTGAACTCCACATTTTCTTACAATGGGGCCGAGTGGGAACTGTGGGGGTAGGGAACAGGAGTCAGCATTGAATCCACAGAGGCAGGGGGACATGACTATTATAATAGAGAGCAAGGTTTCCATAGTAATCAAGATAACCCGTGTCATGTGGATTTACAGCATTGGCTCCTTAACCACGGTGTCCCTGGGAGCGAAATGCATGGAAATCTACTAAATAGTGATGTGGTCCATTCAGGCAGAAGAATGGTACATGCGGTGAACAGCAGAATAGAGAGTCCTGGCCACTCAGTCATTTCCCAACCTGAGCCAGTTTACACACGCACAACCCCTTGAATGAGGGGCAGGCTAGGTCCTTTTGAAAGAGGATCCTGCTGCATCACCGAAGATTTATGCTGTTGGTCTTCTAGCCTTCCCCAAAGGGACCTGTGACCTTTCACAAGTGACTGTTCATTGGAAGAAAGGAAATAATCAAACTTTTCAGGGGTTACTGGACACTGTCCTGAACTGACAATTCTTCTAGGAGACCCAACGTGTTTCAAAGGGCTGCATGCCAGTTAGAGTGGGGGTTTATGGAGGTCAAGTTATCGATGGAGTTTTCGCTTATGTACACCCAACTGTGGATCCAGTGGGCCCTGAAACCCATCCTGTCATCATTTCCCCAGTTTCAGAATGCATCATTGGAATAAACATCCTTAGTAACTGACAGAACCCCCACATTGGATCCCTGAAGTGGAATAAGGGCTATTATGGTAGGAAAAGCCAAGTGGATACCCTTAGAACTGCCAATGTCTAGGAAAATAGTAAACCAAAAGCAATATCACATTCATGGAGGGATTTCTGAGGTTAGAGCCACCATCAGAGACTTGAAGGATGCACGGGGTGGTGATTCCTACCACATCCCTGTTTAACTCCCCTGTAAAGAAAACCCAGATGGATCCTGGAGAATGTCAGTGGATTACTGTAAACTTAACCAAATGATGATTTCAATTGCAGCTGCTGGTTTGGGTGTGATTTCATTGCTTGAGCAAATTGATACTTCTCCTGGTACTTGGTATTCAGCTATTGATCTGGCCAATGCCTTCTTCTCAATACCAGTCTTGGAGGACCCTCCCCCCGCACTGGTCAAGCAGTTTGCCTTCATTTGGCAGGGGCAACAATGGACTTTCGCAATTATCTGCCCTGTGCCATAATTTAGTCTGAAGGGACCTAGATTGCCTGTCTATTTCACAAAATGTCACACTAGTCCATTATATTGATGACATTATGCTGATTGAACCCTCTAAGGAGGATGTACTAAAGACTCTAGAGTCATCTGCAACATCTGCGAACAAGAGGTTGGAAAATTAACCCAATGGAGATTCAGGCATCTCCATCTCCAAATTTTACTCCATCTTAGTAAAATTCCTAGGGGTCCAGTGGTGAGGAACATGTCAAGATACTCCTACTAAAGTGAAGAATAGGCTGAGCCCCAGTGGTGTAGTGGTTGTGTGTGGGACTGCAGCCCACAGGGTTGACGGTTCAGGTCCAGCAGCCACTCTCCGGGAGCAAGGCTGGGCTTCCTACTCCCACTGGGGCAGTGATGCCACACACACACACACACACACACACACACAAGGTAAAGTGAAGAATAAGCTGTCTCATCACCCCTCCTCCCAAACAACTAAACAGGAGGCACAAGGCCGAGTGAGCCTCTTCAGATTTTGAAGACAACCTATCCCTCACTTGGGTGTTCTACTTCGACCTATTTATCAAGTGATACGAAAAGCCTCCAATTTTGAGTGGGGCCTGGAACAAGAAAAGGCTCTGCAGCAGACTGAGACTGACATGCAAGCTGCTTTGCCACTGGGACCATATGATCCAGCTGACCCAATCGTGCTAGAGGTGTCGGTTGTTGATAAAGATGCAGTGTGGAGTCTTTGGCAGACCCCTATTGGTGAATCACAGCGTAGACCCTTGGAATTTGGGAGTAAAGTCCTGCCATCCTCTGCACACAACTACTCCCCTTTTGTAAAACAGCTGTTGGTCTGTTACTGGGCCTTGGTGGAGAGTGAACACCTCACCAGGGACCACCAAGTCACCATGAGGCCTGAACTGGCCAACATGAACTGGGTATTGTCTGACCCACAGAGCCATAAAGTTGGACAAGCACAGCAACACTCCCTTGTTGAATGAAAGTGGTACATACGAGATCGGGCTAGACCTGGACCTGAACATACAAGTAAGCTGCATGAAGAAGTGGCCCAAATGCCCACAGTTTCCATTTCTGTCATAGTACTTTCCTTCTCCCAGTTTGCACCTATGACCTCCTGGGGAGTTCCTTATGATAATTTAACTGAAGAACTGAAAACCCAGGCTTGGTTCACAGATGGCTCTGCAAGACATGCAGGTGCCACTTGTGAGTGGACAGCAGCAGCACTACAGCCCCCTTTCTGGGATCTCCCTAAAGGACAGTGGTGAAATCCTCCCAATGGGTAGAACTTCGAGCAGTGCACCTGGCCGTTCATTTTGCCTGGAAGGAGAAATGGCCAAATGTGAGATTGTATACTGATTCATGGGTTGTGGCTGATGGTTTGGCTGAATTGTCAGGGAATTGGAAGGAACATGATTGGAAAATTATTGACAAGGAGGGGTAAGGAAGAGGTATGTGACTAGACCTCTTAGAGTGGGTCAAGAAAGTAAAGGTAACTGTGTCTCATGTGAATGCTCACCAAAGGGTTACCTCTGAAGAGGAAGACTTTAACACTTAAGTGGATAAGATGACACGCACTGTAGAGACTGGCCCTCCTCTTTCCTCTGCCACTCCTGTTATTGCCCAATGGACACATGAACAGAGGGGACATGGTAACAGGGTTATGCATGGGCACAGCAACATGGACTTCCACTCACCAAGGCTGACTTGGCCACTGCCTCCGCTGAGTGCCCCATTTGCCAGC
Organism: Nesogale talazaci; assembly: GCA_004026705.1. Taxonomy (NCBI): domain Eukaryota; kingdom Metazoa; phylum Chordata; class Mammalia; order Afrosoricida; family Tenrecidae; genus Nesogale; species Nesogale talazaci. Next base: position 4,153 of record PVJH01030663.1, read on the forward strand.
AGCAGAAATCAGCATTGAATCCAAGATATGGGACCATTCCTTGGGGAGATCTACCAACAACTTGGTGGCAAGTTGATTACATAGGACCCCTGCCATCAGAGAGTGGGCAGCATTTTGTTCTTACTGGGGTGATTCTTACTCTGGATATGGATTTTTCTTCCCTGCATGCAATGCTTCTGGCCAAACTACCATTTGTGAACTTTCAGAATGCCTCATCCACCGGCATGACATCCCACATAGCATTGCTTCAGATCAAGGAACTCGACAGCAAATTCAGTGCGACCATGGGCCAAGTCCATGGAATCCACAGGTCATATCATGTTCCTCATGATCCTGAAGCAGCTGGCTGGATAGAATGATGGAATGGCTTCCTAAAGACACAATCATGGCACCAGCTAGGTGGCCACAACTTGCAAGGTTAGGGCAATGTTCTCCAGGAAGCTGTATATGCTCCAAACCAGCGGCCAATATATGATTCTGTGTCTCCAATAGCCAGAATTCATGGGTCCAGGAACCAAGGGGTGAAAGTTTGTGTGGCACCATTCACTTTTACTCTTAGTGACCCACTTGCAGCATTTTTGCTTCCTGTCCCAGAAAATCCATGCAGGCCTGGAGGTCCTGGTCCTGAAGGAAGGAGCTCTCCCACCTGGAAACACAGCACGGATTCCACTGAACTGGCAGCCCAGAATGCCCCCTGGCCACTTCGGGCTTCTCATGCCTTTGGATCAACAGGTCATGAAGGGTGTCGCCATACTGAGTGGCATGATTGATCCTGATTATCAAGGAGAAATTGGACTGGTGCTACATAATGGAGGTAAAGAAGAATATGTCTGGAATCCAGGAGACCCCATAGGCCGACTCTTAGTACTACTATGCACGGTGATTAAGGTAAATGGTAAACTACAGCAACCCAATCTTGGTAGGATGTCATGTGACAATACCCCTCAGGAATGAAGGTCAGTGTCACCCTACCACACAAAGAACCATAGCCAGGTGCTTGCTGAGGGCAAAGGCATAAAGAGTGGCTAGACGAAGGTAGTTCTGTTGATCAGTTATGACCACATGATCCATTGCAAAAGCGAGCTTTGTGATTGTCAGTTTATCTTCTTTATATGTGCTTACTGGATATCTTTCCTTTGTTCATGTATGATATGCACTAGATACAATTCGATTCAGTGTGTTTTTCATTTGTGTGTATGATAGATGTTTGAAGTTAGGTATACGTGTGATTTCATTACTGTATGGAAATTCGATATGGCTACAAAATTGTGTATCGGTGTCAAGTTGGCAAAGGGTAGACTGTGATGGGTAGGTTTATTGTGCCAACCGGGCCAACAGGAACAGGTGGGATTCATCAGGTGGCAGTTTGATTGGAGGCAAAGAGGTAAATGGCTCGACAAGTTCTCTCTCTCTCTCTCTCTCTCTCTCTCTCTCTCTCTCTCTCTGCTGGTTGCACCAGCATTTGGCTGTTTTAGCTAATTCTCTGCCTCCACTTGTAAGCAGCACCACCTGTGGGCCAAACCAACTCTTGGATCTTGTTGCTAGACCTTGACATTCCTATGAGATCTGCTGCGCCATGCTGCTGTGGTGTACCTCACTTGTGCTTGTGGATCCTGTTGTGCATTGCTTGCGTTCGATATCTCACCCATGCCTGCTTCGCTATGGTCCTGAACTGTTGCTGACTGTTGGACACCTGCCCTGCTGTTTGCTTCCTGTGTGCCCGAGGGAAGACTCAGCTGTCTGCTTCCTTAACCTTGCGCCCAAAAGCCCTTGTGAGTTGAAGGACTTCTAGTACAATAAACTCTTCCAAGGAAGTGAGTTGAATCGAGCCCTCTGGACTGCTGTGTGAACTAATTAGCTGTTACATTCCTTTGTGCTTTATAAATCTACTCTCTCTATATATATAATCATATATATAATCTATATAATCACACATATATAATCATCAGTGTCCTGGTTTTGCTTCTCTAGAGAAGCAAATAACCTAATAACATGCCCAAAATACTCTGCGAGAGAGAGGTGCTTGTGTATTTTGCTTCCTCATCACGACCGCGCACCTGACTCCAGTCATGATATTTTCTAATCACCTCACATGCAGGTGAAAGTTGAACGCTGAATAAGGAAGACCAAAGACCACGCGACGTGTTTGCCTTACTATGCCGGTGAGGAATATCGAACATACCGTGAATGGCCAAGAGAACAACCAGATCTGTTTTCGAAGAAGCCAGGCCAGAGTGCTCCTGAGACACAAGGGTGGGGAGACGTCATCTCACGTACTTTGGACATGTCAGGAGAGACCGGGGCCTGAAGAAGGCCATCACGCTTGGTGACGTAGTGAAGGAGAAGCAGGTTCTCAACAAGAGGGATTGTCAACAGCGGGGATGGACTGAAGCACAGGCACTGTTGGGAGGATGGCCCAAGCGACCTTCTGATTTCCCCTCGCTTGGAAACCCAGCTAAGCGGAGTGATGAAAATAGACATGTTCTTGAGTCACTCGACAAGACCATGGCTGCTCTGCTGTGTTGTGCAGAAGGCCTCTATGGACGGGAACGGACATGGCAACTATACTGGTGGTGCTGGACTTTATTGCCCCCAATGGGAACGGAGGAGGACGATCTAGGCTCCTTTGGAGCACTTCTCATCCTCAGGGTGCTGTTGACACTTCCTGGGATCTGCTGCTCACCGAAAGACGGAGCGTTCACGTCCGCCTAGAGTCACCTTGGAAGAAAAGCATGGAGACTGACTTCCAACAAATCGCTTCGTGGATATCCCCCGGAGCACTGCTCGACACCCTTGCCGTGCGTGACAGAGCGAGGCGTTGGCCATTTGCTGCTTTTAGTTCTCCCAAATTCAATTCCAGCAGCTTCCTGCAAAGGTGGCCTTTCCAAAAACGCCACTCCCATCAAGCCCAGCGTGACCCCAGAGGCACACAACTGCCCCCCGTGAGTTTCCAAAGCGCTATACCTTGGCGGGAGCCGATCCTTAAGGGAGTAGAAAGCCTCGTCTTTTTCCTTCCGAGTACAGCACCTGATGGATTCGAACTGCTGACCTTGTAGTTAAGCAGCCCAATGCAGAACTCACTGCTCCATCAGGGCTCCTGCATTTCCATTTCTCAAAAGGTCGTCTTCACGGTGCCGGCAGATGGCGCCCTCACTGTGCCCAGGCTCCTGCTAGGAGCCGCATTCCGGGAGTTCAGGCAAGCTTTGATGGGAAAACATTTGCCCTGGTTTCTGGTTATCGTATTTCCCAAACAGGCACCTGTTTGACTGGCATTTCCTGGCATGCACCCACCTTAGCATATTTCTTTGTAAGCCGAGTTTTGCTGGAAGGGAAGCTTCAGTAATGGATCGCTTCACCCCGTCAGGTACCTTCTGATTTCCCATCGCTTGGAAACCCAGCTAAGCGAGTGATGAAAATAAACATGTTCTTGAGTCACTTGACAAGACCATGGCTGCTCTGCTAATAGGGTGTTAATTAGTGAGGAGCACTTCACTTTTTTCCTGCCAACCTAAACAAGCTGCCTTGGCGTTTGGCTGTGGGCCCTACAACTGGATCTTAAACAGCTTTGCAAACGTTAATTAAATACTTCCGTGCCCATCCAAGGAGCAGGCACCATCCGCCCCTTTTCTAGGATGGGGGAAGCAGATGCCCCCAGAGCCCCGCCAGGGTTTACCCAAGGCGAAGACCGGACCGAACAGGGGTTTTGAATTCTGTGACCCGAGCCCAAGACGCTGCACCCATTCCCCCAACCTCTCCAGCCAGCCTTCCCCTTTCAGTCCACAGAGCACCCTCCTCCTTTGCCTGCAACTAGAGTCTGACTCTCCCAGGATGACATTGTACCGCGCCTGCCCCACCGGGCTTCCTAACAGCAACTTTAGTGGGAGGATCTCCAAGAAGGGGATCCAGATGTATAGACTTGGTCTGGTTGTGGGGGAGCCATGCTCAATAACGACTCAGCTGGACATCAACCGTAAGGGTCGTGTCATTCTACCAGGGTGGGACCCAGCAGGCCTGGTGGGCTCTAAGCTAGGAGGGAGACCCTAGGCCCTGGTGGAAGCTCAGGACTTCTCTTCAGAAGCGAGGCAAGCTCACCAGCACCACCACGGGAGAACTATGCCAGCTCTGGCCGGCCCAGGAGCAGTGACTGGTAACTCCCGATAAGACTGCGCCGGATTCCTGGAGCAGGGTGGTGGAGCCCCCGCCCACGCCTAGAAGGGTCAGACTGCCAGGAAAGAGCTTCCTTTGTAGAGCCAACAAGACTCAGCACTTCCTCTCTGTCTGCTGCAGACACCAGACATGGGCTGCCACCACCACCCCGGGAGGCTGCAGGCCATGCCGGATTCTCCACTTGACCCCCAGATGCGATGCCAGGCTGACTTGTCCAGTGGTGCCGGGCACCTGAGAGGAAGTGAATGAGGCCACTTGATTGAGTTGGTAGAAGGTTACCAGAGAGACTTCAAACCAGATGCATCCTACAGACGCCTGTCTGACTAGCTCTGTGCAGCTCAAGGCTGACCCCTCCCACGGGGAGACCCTCCAGCGGGGAGTTCGCTGAGCAGGGGGAGGTTACCAGGAATCCCGACCTGCAGCCTAGGGCCCGGGTAGAACAACCCCCTGGAATCAAGGCTTTTCCCTGCAGGGAGCCAGGAGTCTGCTTCCAGCAAAGTTCCTTTCCAGGACTCTCAGGGCCTAGCCGAACTCCAGAAGTAATTAACCCTTCACAAGCTGAGTCACTGTCTCTGGCTAACCCTCTCTGGATTAGAGAGTTTAGCTGAAGCTGCTCCTGTCTGTAAGGGCACGGTATTGGGCCCTGGGGCCCTGGGCAGTGCCCTCCGCAGATGCCCTGAATCATCAGGCGAACATTCCAGGAGGCTAGAGGTTCTTTGGGACTTTCCAGGCTCTGGATGCCGTAGTCTTGCTGGTTAAGGAGGCTGTGAGCGCACAGTCTGTACATCTGTGTGGGCAAGGGCTGGGCGAGAGTGTTCAGGATGGGCTATTGGACTCACAGACTCCTGGACACACCAGGGCCCAATCTGGGTGACATGGTGCCATTTACGGGTGCCCCTAACTTCTTCCGGGGGTTCTGTGTGTGTTTTATGCTGCAACCAATCCAGACTCACAGTCATCGAGTTGATTCTCACTCAAAGCAAACTTAAAGGTCGGGTAGAGCGGCCCCGGGGGGTTTCTGAAGCTGTCGATCTTTATGGGAGCTGAAAGCCTCATCTTCCTCCCAGGGAACAACTGGTAGTTTTGAACTGTGGACCTTCTAGCTAGGTCCCCCACACCGCCAGGGCTCCTGGAGGAGTGGAATGTGTGTCATTTATTCGGCTAATCAGTATGGGGCCAACAGAAAAATAGGAGAGAAACAGGAGAGGAAAAGCAGCAAGAGGTTGGCTCAACTAGAATGTGTCCATCCTCTATTTCCTCTTGTAAAAGCATTGCCTCCCTGGTAGCAGGTGGCGCTGGCAGAGCTGGGGACAGAGCCTCGGACACACCCAGCTGTGTGGATTGTGCATCTTAATGTACAGTCAACAAGCATCGATCAAGTGTCTGTTGTATGCCACTGGGGTAGGTCAGTGTCCCTCTAAATGTTGGATGAAAAAAAACCTTTTTTTAACGCACAATGACAAGGCAGAAAAAAGCAGCTTCCGGAGGCTGCAAAGAGACAGGAGACTTGTGTGAGAAATCAAGTCAGGGGCACCCCGAGGGGCACGCTCAGGGTGGAATGCCCCATGCAGACCCAAGTCGGCTTCCAAGTCCGACATCATCACCAAGATCCAGAGACAACCCGGGCCTCCCGGGAAAGGCGGTGGCAGGGATACGGGTCCGACTGTCTCGGCTTTAGTAAACAGTCACCGCAAAACCCAAACCAAAGCCCCCCACAGGTGCCAAGTTGACTGCGATGCAGTGACCCTGCAGGACAGATGGACACGGCTTCGTAGGGCTCCAGGGATTGTCCGACAGGAGAGCAGGTAGCGCCATCTTTCTCTCAAGGAGGGGCTGGTGGGTTTGAACGGCCCTCTTGCCAGTTAGTGGCTCACTGCTTAACCCATGGTGCTACCCGGGCTCTGTCACATTAGGCTGAGGGGGCAGAAAAGACTTTTAAGAATTTATAAGTAATCCCCCCCCCCCCGAAGAGTTTACTTCAGAGGACAGCCCTGAAGCTGCAGCTCGGGGAGACAGACTTGTCTGATCAGAGCACACGGGAGCAAATGAAGGGAGGGGAAGAGAGAGTGGAGTGGAGTGCATCCTGGCCCACCAAGCCTTGAAGACGATATTCCCCTCAGAGCAGCCGGTGCACAGAGAAGACCATCTGGCCGGCCCCACTGGGAGACTTGCTATCCCTCACTGACGGTGTCCCTCACTGACCCATGGCCCTACAGGGGACAGCACTGGAGACACATGTGGGAACTGCGCCTGATCTGACTCCACCACACCAAGGCAAAACGCTAAGCGAGTGCAACAGAACAGCAAGGAGGTCCCGTGAGAATGCCAAAAAATAGATTGGGGCCAGGGCATGACGCCCCATCAGATGCCACTGGAGAACACTCTCAAGGGTCAACAAACAGCCCTGGAGCGATTTACAGACTTTTCTTTCTTTCTTTCTTTCTTTATTTTTTTGGTCATTGGTTTTGTGGTTGTTATTTTGTTTTCTTTTGTTGCTTTGTTTTGCTCTGTCTTGTTTTTGTACATATTATTTTATCAGGTCTTCTAGATAAGATAGACTGGATAAACAATCTGGAGGAGACAACAGACCGATGGCGTCAGCAAGACACGGGAGGGGGTGAGGTGGGGGAAAGGAAATGGTGTTAACAAACCCCGGGATAAGGGAACAACTAGTGATCCAAAATTGATGGTGAGGAGGGTGTAGGAGACCTGGTAGGGCTTGACCAAGGGTAACGTAACCAAGAGGAATTACTGAAAGCCAAATGAAGGCTGAGCATGATAGTGGGACAAAGGGAAAGTAAAAGGAAATAGAGGAAAGAACTAGGAGGCAAAGGGCACTTATAGAGGTCTATATAAAGGCATCTACATATGTAAATATATTTGAGGGTGGGGAAATAGATCTATGTGCATATATTTATAAGTATAGTATTAAAGTAGCAGATGGACATTGGGCCTCCACTCAAGTACTCCCTCAATTCAAGAACACTTTGTTCTATTAAACTGGCATTCCATGATGCTCCTCTTTCTAACATGATCACTGAAGACGAAGTGGTGAAGAAAGCTGATAGTGCTGGGCTAGCAAAAGATATAGCACCTGGAGTCTTAAAGGCTTGAACATAAACCATAAAGCCATCTAGCTCAGAACCAACAAAGCCCAACTGGAAGGAGCACACCAGCTTGTGGCTCACGTGGTGCCGAAGGAATCAGGTTTCAGGCATCAAAGAACAACAACAACAAAACATATCATTGTGAGTGAGGGGTAATGCAGATTGGGGACTCAAGACCCATCTGTAGGCAATTAGACATCCCCTTACAGAAGGGTCGCAGGGAGGAGATGAGCCAGTCAGGGAGCAGGGTAGCAATGATGAAACATACAACTTTCCTCTAGTTCTTTAATGTGTTGCCCTACCCCAACGATCATGATCCCAATTCTACTTTACAAATCCAGCTAGATCAGAGAATGACCACTGGTACAGATAGAAAATGGAAATGTGGGGAATCCAAGACAGATGATCCCTTTAGGGCCAGTGGTGAGAGTGGCATTGCCAGGTGGGTGAAAGGAAGGTGGGGTAGAAAGGAGGGAACTGACTATAAGGATCTACATATTACCCCCTCCCTGGGGAGCAGTCAACAGAAAAGTGGGTCGGGGAGGCATTGGTCAGTGTAAGACATGGAAAAATAATGATTTATAAATTATCAGGGGGGAGGGAGGGGAAAATGAGCTGATAGCAGGAGCTCAAGTCAAAAGCCAGTGTTTTGAGAATGATGATGGCAAGAACTGCACACATATGCTTGACACAATGGATGGATGGATGAATTGCAGTGGGTCGTACAAGCCCCCAATAAAATGACTTTTAAAAGGCTGGCCTGCCTAAAGTTCATACTAAGCAAGTGTTTAAAAAATCCTCCAGTCTCTCTAATAATATTCCATTGTCTGTAACATAGCTTAAGGAGACCTGGCCCTGGTGGCGCGGTGTTTACGTGCTAGGCTGCTAACAGCAAGGTCAGCAATTTGAAACCAGCAGCCATGCTGGGGGAGAAGGATGAGACTGTCTAACCCCACAGACAGCTGCCGTCTCAGGAACCCAAGGGGCAGTGCTACCCGGTCCTAGAGGGCCACCCTGAGTCAGAATCCATGGCAGTGAGTTTGGAATGGCTTGGGTACCATAGTTTGCTAGGCATCCCCCCAAATAAGATGGATTTCTGGGTGGACAGAAAGATGTCAGGCAGCAGATAACACATTCATGGCCTTTGATGCACTGCTGACCCAGGATTTTTATAGGACAAAGGAGCACTGTCCTTAAAGATTTCCAAGATCATAATCCTCCCCGAAGCAGGTGGTCCCATCTCTTTTCTGCAGCAGCAGGAGGCACTGTGATGAGGGGGAAACTACCCAGGATTTCATTTTACTTGGGCCTCTGGTTGAGGTTCAGGGCAGTACCAGTTACAATCGAAGGTCTTAGATTGGGCAGACCTTCTGCCAAAGGCTTCTCAGAAGGGGTCGAAAGCCAAGAGGTCACTCTGAGAACAAAGGTGGACCTGGCCCAAGCCGCGGCATTTCCAGTTGCCTCACACACTCGCCAAAACTGGGCCACGGAGACGGCAGACTGGAGAAGCTGGGACTCAGTGTTTCTGGGAGTCTTTGATTTCCCTTAGGCATCTTTCTACCCATGACACCTTCGATGGCTGCAGACAGGTTTTGAAGACCAGTCACTGCTCAGCAAAGCAGGATACGGAACATGATCTTTGTAGACTGTCATGCCAATGGACTCCCCAAGGGTTTCCAAGGGCAAGTGAGAGGAGGACGTGTTCCATGTGTCTTTCTCTGGTTTTGCATGTGGCCAGGCCTATGTCTGTCTTTGAACTGCAGATGCCCAGGCAGCCTTCAGTAGCAGGCCAGTGCACATGGCTCTGGGGTATTCTCAGTATCATGGCTGCGCTTGCCCGAACCACCTCTCTCCGAGTCTGAATACACACCCAGCCCCCAATTCCTTGGAGTCATGAATAGCACAGGCACAGATAAAGATCCACCGATAACGAGGAAGACCACACAGACAAGGCTGGACAGCTGTCGCCAACCATGGCCCAGGCCCAGACTCCCTCCTCTGGATGACAGGCTCCAATTTCTCTCCACCAACAGTCTATTCATGAGCATACCTCAGCTTTGAAGTCCAAACCCATTTCTCTCAAGACCCAGAGCCCATGTCTGACTGACTCTGCCCCCAGGACTCCTTGATCAAGATGATGTAGAAAGGGAAATTGCACGTCCTCTTAGGGGAGAACTCAGAGCAGATAAAAGAGATGTGGCCTTCTACAATAATACCCAGTAAGACAGTTTCATTAGAAGATAATCTAAGATAGGCATATTTTGAGTTATTCTGTCTTAATGCTGCATTGATAAAAGGAACTTTGTGGGAGACATAGGAGATTGGCTCATTCAACTCAGTTCTTGGCCCGCTCCGAGGCACACCTGTGCTGTTCATGCACCGCTGCTCCAGCTCTTGGGCTCCACTGTCAACTCTCCTGCCAGATGGGTTCCCCGGCACCTCTGTGCAATTAATCCTTAGGTAAGCATTGTCTTTGTTGGGTTTTAGTCATGGCTCTCTCATCAAGGCTATGAACTAACCAATCCCCCAGACCAGAGCTCACTCAATTCCATCTGTAAGATGACCAATCTCAGGGGACCTAAAGTTTATTTTGCAGTAGTCATGTGATGATGACTGGAAAAGCTTACGTGAACCCCTACCAGTGTTTCTAGTTTCTCTTGCATATGGAAATTGGTTGAAATAAATCAGTGTACTCTTTAGGACTGACCCCCTCCGCCTCACCTACTATCTGAGCTTTGCCTGTAGCCTGAAGGTTAAGCATTTAATTATTCATCCACCTAGCTTGCTCAGCAAGGGGAACAATGGATGAGAGAAATCATTCTCTTTCTGTTATCTTTGGGATATTATCCAAGGTTGGATATTCTACTAAGACAACAAAAATTGTGGGTTTTTTCTCTTTTTTGGGGGGGAGGCTCATATTTAAACTTTATTTAGTTCTCATATTGATCATAGGGCACTTTTTTTCAATAATTTTATTGGGGGCTCTTCCAGCTTTTATAACATTCAAACACACTTGTACACATGTTGTCATCTTTATTTCCAAATATTTTCTACTTGAGCCCTTAATATAAGCTCCTCTTTCCCCTCTTTTTAAAAAAATCATCCCATTGGGGGCCCATACAACTCCCATGATGATCAATACCCACATCAGTGGTATGCAGACCGCATTTGTATACCCCCGAAATATCCTCCCTCCACGTAGGCCCCCAGTACCAGCTCCCCATATTTCTCCTACCTCTCCCCTCCCCCCCATGAACACTTAATAATTTACACATTGTTATTACTTTTTCATATTGTATTTAGTCTGTTATGTCCCTTCACCCAGTTTCCCACTGTCCGTATTCCAGAGAGATCCCTGCAATTGGTTACCCCCTTCCACTCTACCCTCCCCCCACCTCCCGATATCACCACAGCAACCACTGGTCCCGAAGGGATCATCTGTCCTGAATTCCCCATGTTTCTGACTCCAGTGTACAATCCCTGGTCTAGCTGGGTTTGCAAGGTAGAACTGGGATCATGATGGTGGGTGGGAGGAAGCATTTGGAAACTAGAGGAATACTGTACTCTGACTGACTCCTCTCCTCCCTGCAACCCCTCTGTGAGGGGCATAGGGCACTTTTAAAATGCATTTATTTGGGTTATCTAGGGAAATCAGACATATGCTATTCACATGTAAAAGCAGTCTGCCGAATTGGCGTGACAAAGTCCTAATTAGATTTTTCCACGAAGGGAAATTCCAAATGATGGCTCTTTTCCCCCTTTCATGAGTTCTTCCATAGAGTGGCAAACCCACGATCGCTCCCGGTTACAAACACAGCACACCCAAGCTGGCCAGAGTTCTCGAAGGAAGTGTATTTCTAAGTCACCGGCTTCTTTTTCTCGCCTGGTTTTCCTTTGCTAGCATATTCTTCAGCTTCCATGACCGATGATCGTCTCTTTCCCTGGCAGATCTCAGTGGGTCCCCATTCTGTGTTGTGTTCTCATGAAAATAAGAATATCAGCACCTCTCTTCTTGCCCATCATCCAGGGTCCCAAGCGGCATGCACAACCCCCGCCCCCGCCATCTCTGCCCTGTTCTCAGGAAGATGCCAACAGGAACCCCGAGAATGCTGGAGTCTCCCAACCAGGGTACAGACGAGACCAGTCTTTGGGGAAAGCCATCATGCTTGGTGAAGGAGAAGGTTGGAGGAAGACCTCCCATGAAATGAAAGGCACAGCGGCTGCACCCAGGGGCTCGAACATGGCAGAGGAAGGCGCGGGACTGGACAGGGGTTCTTCCTGTCGGAGAGAGGGTCACTGTGAGGCAGAACCCCACGGCGTCTAACAGTAGCCGCAGCAGAGCGTGCAGCTCCCCGAGGTTGCACCAACGGCTGGTACTTGAATGCTTGCCTCAAGGTGGGCGATTTCACCCCACACGGAGGTGCTGCCACTGTCCGAAGGCCTTCGAGAGCATGGTCCATGACACACTATGAGAAGATCACCTCGTGGGAAACTTGCACAGGAATCAAGAGGCAGTGGTGTGGACAGAACAAGGGCCTATCGCTTGGTTGAAAGTCAGGAGAGCTGTGCAGTCAGGTTTGTATCCTCTTACCCTCCTTGTTCAATCTGGGTGCTGAGCAAACCCCGGGAGAAGCCAGATGATACGAACAATACGTGGCATCAGATATGGAAGCGGGCTCATGAACCACTTGTGATACGCAGATGACCCAACCTTGCCTGCTGAAAGTGAGGAGGCCTCAAAGCCCTTGCTGATGAAGATCAAGGGTTGCAGCCCTTCACTGTGGAGGACAGCTCCCTGAAAGGGAGACCAACATCCCCACAACTGGACCCATAGGTAACATGGCAAAAAGTGGACATTGTCAAGGATTTCGTCTTGCTTGGGTTCACAATCAACATGGACGCAGCAGTCGAGAGATCAAAAGATGCACTGCATTAGGCCAGTGTGCTGCACACCTTTTAGAGTACTGGGAACAAGGAGGTTACTTTGAGGACTAAGGTGCCCCCGGCCCAAGCCATGGTCACTGCCTCAGAAGCATATGACAGTTGGGCATTGGACAAGGAAGATCTAAGAAGAATCGATGCATTTGACCTGAGGTTCTGGCCAAGGTACCATGGACAGTCAAAAAAAGACAAACAAATCTGTCTTGGAAGAGACATGTCCAGAGTGCTTCTTGGAAGCGTGGATGGCAAGACTTCCTCTGACATACTTTGAACATAGTGTCAGGAGAGACCAGTCCCTGGAGAAGGACGTTGTTCTTGGTCAAGGGGAGGGGATGTGTAAAGAGGAAAGACCCATAAGGAGATGGGCTGACCCAGTGGCTGCAAAAATGGGCTCAGACAGAGGATGGTACAGGAACATGCAGGATGTCGTTCTGCTGTGTCCAGGGTCGCCATGGGCCAGAACTGACTAACAAACACAACAACAACAAAGTGGTCCTGTTCAAATCTGGCTAGACCAGAGGATGTACACGGGTACAGGTAAGAACTGGAAACACAGGGAATCCAGGAGAGATAAATCCTTCAGGACCAATAATGAGAGTAGCACTACTAGTAGGGGCAGGGGGAGATGGGGTAGAAAGAAGGAATCGATCGCAGGGATCTACATATAACCCCCTCCCTGGGGCAAGAACAACAGAAAAGTGAGTGAAGGAAGACATCAGATAGTATAAGACATGACAAATTAATGATTTATACATTATCAAGGGTTCGTGAGGGAGTGGGGCTGGGGAGGGAGGGGGAAAATAAGAAGTCGATACCATTGGCTCAAGTAGAAAGCAAATGTTTTGAGAATGATGAGGGCGACAAATGTACAGATGTGCTTGACACATGGATGGATGGAGATAAGAGTCGTATAAGCCCCCAATAAAATGGTCTTTTAAAGAAAAGGTAAAAAGGAAACAAAAACTCAAAGTGGCAGTGTATAAACAAAGGCCTGGTGATTCCTTATATTGTTACATCCAAGAGAACTCAATAGAGAGGTTTTCCTTCCTTTGTTACACGTGGGTTCTCCATGTTGAAATCAACCTGATGGGATCAAAGGGAGCCCATTCATCCCTAGTGGTTCCTGAACTTGACGACTAGCTGCAAAATTGGAGGTTCTGGTTCACCTGGAGACGCTTTAATAAGAAAACTCTGACAAGGTCCTTCTGAAAAACCAGCCACGGAAAGCCTCTGCTGCCCAGTCCTCCTTTGCCACATAAAAGGTCACCCGGTATTGGAATGGACCGATAACAACTGGATTTAGAGTCACGCTATGTGTGAGCAAAGAAGGGTCCATGCACCCACCATTCTTGATCATCTCCCTTTGTGTTCCATCTCTTTAGGATAAGTTGTATTCTCTAAGTCTTCTCTCTGAGGCATTCTGTGTATACCGTCTTCTGCTTGGTCGTTCAGCTGTTTTTGTTGTTTTTAGAAGCCGTTGAGTGAGTTCTGACTCATTGTGACTTTGTGCATACCAGAATGAAACACTGCCAAGTGCTGTACCATCTTCACAATTTTTCCTATGCCTGAGCCCGTTGTTGTATCCACAGTGTCAGTCTATCTTGTCAAGGACTTTTCCTCTTTTTTTTTTTCTGCCTCTCTACATTACTAAGCATGATGTCTTTCTCCAGGGTCTGGTCTCTCCTGAAAATATGTCTAAAGTATGAGGGGTACCTCCCCCCCCCAAAAAAAAACTGCAATTTTTCCCAAAGGTATGTATTTAATTTTTTTTTACAAACCTTATCACCTTCAAAGTACTCTCCATTACATGTAATAGATTAGTCAAATTTGTGATTCCAGTCTTGGAGACATTTTTCAAACTCATCTGTTTGGATGGCTAACAGCACCTCCCTCATTTTTTCCTTCACTTTGTCTACCTCTTCAAACTGCTGTCCTTTCAGGTCCCTCTTCATTTGGGGAAGCAAAAAGAAGTTGCACAGAGGGAGGTCAAGTGAGTAAGATGGATGGGACAGGAGAGTCATGATGATTTGTTTGCTGCTGCTGCTGCTGTTTTAGCCCCAAACTGGTGCACTGAGATAGCTGTGTGAGCAGGTGCATTGTCGCGGTGGCCAAACCTATCATCCATCTGCCACAAATCAGGCCTTTTTGGTCACATACTGTTATGCAATCTTTTCAGAACTTCTAAACAGAAAGTTTGATCAATAGTTTGATCTGGTGGAAATAACTCCAAATGCATTATTGCCCTCACATCAAAACAAACAAACAAACAAATGGGCATCATCTTAATCTTTGATTTCACTTGAAGAGCTCTTTTTGGGTGAGGTGACCATAGCGTCTTCCACCAGTTGATTGATTGATGTTTGCTCTCAGGGTCATAAGAAGGGCACCATGTCTCTTCACCAGTAATGACCTTGGGTGGGGGGGAAAGTCTGGGTCGCTTCAGAGCTGTTCTTTCAAAGTATAGCATGTTTCCACTCGGCACTCTTTTTCCTGGTCAACCAGAACTCAAGGCGCAAATTTCACAGCAACTCTTCTCATTACCAAATCTTCCCATGAACATTTGCAGAACATAGTCCCGTAAAGTTGCCCATCTGTCAGTGGTCTGTCATTGATCACTGTGCATGGATTTTGTCAACGTTTTCATCTGTTCAGGGAGTTGACGGATGTCCAGAATATGGTTTGTCATCAATTGATATTCCACCTTTTTTGAAACAAGAAAACCACGCATACACAAGTTTTTCCCACAGCGCTGTCCTTGTGTTCGGCATCGCAACAGTTCTTGTCGCATTTTTTTTCTGAGCAGGAAACAAAATCTCACAGCTGCATGCTGCTCTTAGATCGGTCATCGCAAAAAAAAAAAAATGAGGTCTGAGTCAAACTACTTTGACGAAAACATTCACTGTGACTGGAGAGAACCTTCCCAGGTGATACCACTGGGTGCACTACCTCAGAGCGAGTTGCTCTGTGCTCGCTTAGTGGGGAACGTGTATTATGAAAGCTGTGGAGCAATTCCAGTTTTGGAGAAGAGACCCCCTTATGCATGAGATGAAATTTTGCTATCCTTGTCTCCGAGGAGCATTCTGGCCATATTTCTGCCAAGAAAGCTTTGTTTATCTTTTTGGATAAACAATATTCTTCTCTAACACCACAAATAAAATTATAGATTCTTCTTCATGCTTTCAATGTCCAACTTTAACGGACATATGAAGCAATTGAAAATACCATGGCTTGGGTCAAGCACACTTTAGCTCTCAAAGTAACCTCCCTGCCTTCTTGATTCTCTGAAGAGATCCCGTGCAGCACATAAACCTAATGCACTGCGTCTTTTGATTTCATGACTACTTGCTTTTCTTTGAGGATTGTGTGGACCCATTAAGTCCTTCACAGTTTCAATCTCTTCTTCATGTATCATGAGATTACCTATTGGCCCAATTGTGAGATTTTTGGTATTCTTTACATTGAGTTGTAAGACGTACTGATCTTCAGCAGCAAATACTTCGTCTTTCTCACTGTCAGCAAGCCAGGTTGTGTCATTTACATATGTCAGAGGGTGTTAATGAACCTTCCTCCAATCGTGATGCTACAATCTTTTCCACATAATCCAGATTCTCTAATTGTAGTTTAGTATGAGTCCCCAAACCCTGCCTTAAATAATTCCAATCTGATTGTTCCCTCAAAATTCTATTCTCCAGTTAGAGTTTGATGCTTGTCAATAGAATAAGTTAAAATGATTGTCTGTAGCAGTTTTAAATTGTGTTTCTAAGAATTCCAGTCTTCTCAGAGCTCTATGATCTGGAAATATCCATCCTGTTGAAGGTTAGGCTATCAGCCTGTTCTGTAGAGGCTACATAGTCACATGGTCTACCTATGCACCATTCATCCTTTCTTTCCCTTAGGGGTGCACAGCCTTCCTTTCATTGGTCAGTGGAATTCATAATTGCAATTAGTCTTGAGCTTTGAAAAAAATTGATATTTGAATTTAAAGTTCTAATCCAAGAAGATAAACCAGCATTTAGAGATTATCTAAATTGTCTTTCATCATGGGCTATAAAACTGTTGGCCTTGGGTTTAGCCCCGGCGGCATAGTGGTTGAGTGTGGGACTGCACGGGCTTGCCAGTTCAAATCAGCAGCAGCTCTCCAGGAGCAAGACTGGGTAGCCCCCATGACCACCAGAGGGCAGTGATGCGCCGCCCCAAAAAAATGTTGGCCTAACTCTCATCTTTATTGTAACTATATGCTAGTTCTCTTGTTGTTTCCCTGTCCATGGGTTTGTTGGCTCCTCTCCCTTTCCCCCACTCCTCCTCTCCCCTGCCCCCCTCCCCAGAACTGTTGGTCCCATTAGTTTCTCCTCAAGATTGTTTATCCTGCCTCTCTTAATAGATAGACATGAAAAGCAAAAACATGCTATAAATAACTCCAGGTCTTAAAGTAACTCTATAAATAAGTCCACAATGTATTTTTTTAACCAAAACATGAGTTTTTGACTTTCCAAAGGTCCCTTGAATAGTGAGAGACCAAGAGTTGGACTCCAATGTCCATGCTATTTCTCTCACAAGCTAGAAATGACTAGGCATGTGAGAACAGGGTAAAAATGACCAACATATCAGAATCAATGCCTTAAAGCAAAGCCTTAAAAAAAAGCATTAAGTTCTAATGGTGTGATTTACTGCTATTAATAGCAATCATTGGACAAAGTAATTGTAAATGATTATGTGCTGGGCACTCTGTAATTATTATCTCAATGAATCCGCCCCACAGGAGGAGGTGGGTACTGATTGCTTACAGATGATGGCACTGAAGTCTGGAGAGTGACATGCTTTATTCAGGGTCCCAGCCTGGGTCTGCCCTGCAGTGTCCGGTGCTCATCACTGCTTCCGGCCCTCTTCCCTTCAGGCCGTGGGTGGCTGTATAGAGAGCACTGCCTAGAAACACTGAGTGGAATTAGCTGTGTCCGAAATGCCATCGACTCTCAAGTAAGATGATCAACACTGACACTGAAAGACTGCTTACAGATGACATTTTCTCCTGTTTTTTCTTTCTTTCACTCCACCTCATCTCTCCATTTACTTTCAGGTCAAATAATCAAGGAGAAAGATTCTTATAAATTAGATTAAGACCGGGTGTGTTCTAAGTTATAAAATAACACTTCCATTTGGGATAAGAGCAAACACGCCTGATTCAGACCAACCTCTCCACTGAAGAGAACTAGAAAAGCTGGGTATTTTAGTTACCTGATGCGAATACTTCTAGAAGCCAGGTTACGTGAAGAGGGATGTGACATCAAGATCGGAGGAAGGCTTTCTAACAACTTTCACGGTGCATTATGGCACCATGGTGCTTGCTGAAAGTGAGGAGCACTGGCTGATTGCTGCCTTCAGTTTAAAGAAGACCAGAATGGTCACAACCAGACCAATTGATAACATCACGCTAAAAAAGGAAGAGATGGAGGTTGTCAAGGATTTTGTCTTGCTTGGACCCCAATCAATGCTCAAAGAAGCAGCGATCAAGAGATCAAAGACTCCTGGCCTGAGACAAATCTGCCGCACAAGACCTCTTTAGAGTATTGAAAGGCAAGGAGGGGATTTTGAGAATGAAGGTGTGCTTGACCCAAGCCATGGTATTTCAAGAGACTCATATGCATGTGAAATTTGGACATTAATGCGGATAGACTAGAGAAATACATCCTCATATGTATATAAGAAAGAGCTTTAGATAAAAAGTAATTGTACATTAAGAAAACATCTATCCCAGTCCATATCAAGTCCATAAATCCAATATTAGCCCATATGTCCAATACTAGTCCATAAATTCTTCTTTAGACCAACAAAACACATCAATGATGCCGAATGCAGGAAGATCACAGGTCAGTGGGTGGAAAGTCTTGCAGATCCAGTGGTGGTGTAGGCATCATAGAGTGGGCAGGGATTTCCATGTGGCTTCTCCAGTTCTGAGACTCTGGCTGCCATCAGCCTATCTCCATGTGGCTTGTCAACTGCAATGTCTCCCGGAGAGTGATCCTGAGTCCTGTCTCCAGCAAGCTATTTATCTCCTTATAGAGCCTCCAAATGAGGTCATCATGCTGCGACCCAATTAACAGGCTGTGGTAGTTATATAATCTGGTGTGTGTCAATATGAGACGAGAGGATTAAAAGTGAAGGGGTGGAGTCTAGTCTGTCAATCAGGTCATAGCCAATGAGGCTTCTGTGTGGGCAGGTCCTTCTCCTGAGGATTCTGGGAACTTTCATATTCCTCCTTGGAGGTGGGAGACACTCTTTTGGCTTACTCCCTATGAGCTATTTCTGACGAGAAGCCACATGAAGCTACCCTGAGGCAGGGGAGCTGGAGAAGCCATGTGGAAAGTCCTGCCAGTGCTGAGATGCTTACAACACCCCTGGGTCCATAAAACTTCCTACCCACTGACATGTGATCTGCCTGCATTCAGCGTCATTGCATGTGTTTCTCAAGTCTGAAGAGAACTTTATAGATAGGTATTGGATATGTGCATAAGTATCGGACTTAAGGAATTGATCTGGATTGGGATGGAATGTTTTGTCAATATTCAGCTCCTCTTCATATAAACCTCTTTCTTATACCCATATGGATGTCTATGACTTTGTTTCTCTAGTTTATCCGGACTGACACACGGGCCAAACTCCACCCCATTCACGCTCAAGTCTCAAATTAACATCAGATCATTTAACTACTACATGGAATAGGGAAGACAAAGGCATTGAATAGGGAAGACAAAGGAAGAATCTGTGTATTTGGATTGTGGTGCTGGAGAAGAATATTACAGGTACCAGGGACAGCCAAAAGGACAAAAAATTCTGTCTCTGCAGAAGCACAGCCAGAAAGACCTCTTAAAATGAGAAAAGATTCAACTCATCAAGAATACATAACATTAAACACGTCACCCACATGACGGATATGTATGAACCTAACCACAGAGTTCCAAAATACGTGGAGCAAAACTATCAGAATCAAGGAGAAAAAAGATGATGGCCAGTTCTATAATAGTAGTTGGTTATTTCACGACCAGAAGGAAAGTGACAGATAGAACAATCAGACAGCAGCTCATCAAGGAAATAAAGACTTGAAAGCACCATTAGCCAACTAGATATAACAAACACGGATGAAACCAAACTCTACAATAGCAGAGGACATATTCTTTTCAAGCACAGAAGGAATGTTCTCCAAGGTGAATTGGTTTTAGGCCACTATCATAGTCAGCCGTCATCCAGGTTTTGATGATTCTTCTCAGCTACATGGCTGTTGATCTTGTCCCCTCAAGCACCCTATGTCCTCCTTGCCATCAGTTTTAGATCACTTATTCTTACCTTGTCCCTGGGTTTGCTGGCACCTGCCTCCTTTTCTCCTACCCACCCCCTCCATTGCCATGTTCCCCTGGAACCATCAGTCCCATCGTTCTCCAGATTGTTCATCTTGTGCGGATAGACATGCATAGACAATAAAATGCACAAAAACAGAGCAAAGCAAAATGTAACCAAAAAAGAAGACAAACAGTAAGTCAACAACAGCCAATACAACAAAACACAGTAAAACCCAACAGCAAAAGCAGAAAAGCCTTCCAACAGTTCCAGGTCTGTCCATTGACCTTTATGAGTATTTTCTGGTTGAGTTGGCTGGGGTGCCGCACCCTGGCCCCCAAGTTTCCCCTTTGACATTCTTTGGGGACTTAACTGCTTTTCTCTTCTTGCTGCTCAGCTGTACGCCCTTAGTGTTTTACCCCGATGTGGTGGGGTCAGATTGGGCAGGCCTCCCACATCATGTCCCATTTACTGTCCCCCTTAGTGCTCTGTGTTCAACGAGGGACGTTGTTGTGTCTCCTGGTGGGGCTGGTCCTGTGGCCCTGTCTGTGCATCGGCTGCTCTGAGCTGGAATATTGTCCTCAGGCCCCCTTCATTTGTTCCCGATCAGATGCGCCCCACTTCCTGAGCTGCAGCCTCCAGTGCTGTCCTCTGAAGTGCATTCCCCTGGGGGATGGGCTGGGGGGTTCCCGGGTCATCGAGATTGGGGACTGGTCCTGCCAACCTCTCTAGTGGTTCCCTGCTTCATGTCTGTATGTTGAACTCATGCCGTGGTGCACCAGTTTGAAGTCTGGTCCCTCTCTCCCTCTGCTGGTTGCCATCTTGTGCCCCCTCTGCTTCTAGGCTCCCGATAGCATTAGTATATGC